>PVJS01039820.1:0-18730 GCA_004027185.1 Glis glis | reverse complement strand
TTTTTTTTTTTTTTTTTTTTTTTTTTTTTGTGTGTGTGTGTGTGTGTGTGTGTGTGTGGTACTGGGGGTTGAATCCAGGAGCATTCTACCTCTGAGCCAGCCCTTTTTTATTTTTGGGGTTTTTTGTTTGTTTGTTTCGTGGTGCTAGGGATTGAATTCAGGGGCATTCTACCTCCAAGCTATACCCCCAGCCCAATTTTATTTTTTAATTGGAAATAGGGTCTCACTAAGTTGATGAGTTGTCGAGGCTGGTTTCAAACCTGTGATCCTCCTTTCTTAGCCTCCCAAGTACTGGGATTACAAGTGTGCATCATCATGCCCGGCTATTTTTTGTTTTTAAACAAAGGTCTCACTAGGTTGCTGAGAGTCTTGCTACATTGCTAAGGCTGTCCTCAAACCTGTGATCCTCCTGTCTCAGCCTTCCAAGTACTGGGATTGCAAGTATGTGCTACCATTTCCGGTTTAGGCTCTTAACTTTCATATTCTTTATGCTGTAAATTGACAGAAAGCAAAAGGCCCTTCCAGCTTACGATGCCATCAGCTCTTCTCCTCAGTCTGCCTCTTCCTTACCTGCATGGGTTGCCAAGTCTGCCAGGAGGCCTGTGCCCACCCTACCTGCTTTTCTGCCCTATCACAGTCTGACTAGACAAGAGCGTGCTGATATTAGTACAACATTGCCAGGCACAGCACCGGCCAGCTTCCAAATATGTCACCATCACAGTCTTAACCTTGCAAGATCAGGTGCTATTCTATACCTGTTGGCTATCATCACCTACAGAATTACAATCTACCCTCCACTACCCAGATACAAATCTGGGAATTTGTACTTAAGATTATATCAATAAAGAGTGCTGGGATCTGAGTGTAGTGGCACATGAATGTAACCCCAGTGCTTGGGAGGCTGAGATAGGAGGATCACAGGCTTGAGGCCAGCCTCAGCAATTTAGTGAGACTCTGTTTCAAAATAAAAAGGGCTGGGTCTGGGCGTGGTGGTGCACGCTTGTAATCCCAGTACTTTGGGAGGCGGAGACCGGAGGATCCGGGTTCGCAGCCAACCTCAGCTCTCTCTCTCTCTCTCTCTCTCTCTCTCTCTCCTTAGTGAGGCCCTCCGCAACTTCGTGAGACCCGGTTTCAAAATAAAGTATAAAAATTAGGGCCGGGGGTGTAGCTCGGAGGTAGAACACCCCTGGGTTCAATCCCCGGTACCGCAAAAAAAAAAAAGGGCTGGGGATGTAACTCGGTAGTTGAGTGCCCCTGGGTCAGTCCATACTCTTTCAGAACTCCAGAAAGATTAACAAGAATCCAGATTGCATTCAGTAAAGACTGGGCTAAGCTCCCCTGGGGCCTGTGCGGGAGGACTCTTGTCATATCCACCCTCTGATCTGATCTATATAGGATACTATATCACAAAAGGAGTGTGTGTGTGTGTGTGTGTGTGTGTGTGTGTGTGTGTGTGTTACTAGGGATTGAACCTAGGGGTACTCTACCTCCAAGCTCCCTATTTTATGTTTTATTTTGGTCTCGCTAAATTGTTGAGGCTGGCCTAAAACACTATGATCCTCCTGTCTCAGCTTCCCAAATACTGGGATTACAGGTGTGCACCACTGCACCCGGCTCAAAAATAAAGTTTGAATCCCCCTGAAAGTATGCCCTTCTACCTAGGGCACAGATCAGACCTACAGTAGAACACTGCCACATAGCAGAGTTACGCGCTGCATCAGCTTTCAGATGAATTGGGGAGGGAGAATACACAGATTTTATAATGTATACACCAAACTATAGTCATTGAAGAGCCAGATCTATGAGGTTCTTGCTCATCCCCATCATACACCATGACTTAGCAGCTTCATAACAGAGTTCTCTTTAGTTCTCTAGTCCAGAAGCCATCGTTAACGTGCAAAAGACGTAAACACGTTAGGTCAGTCTGTTTATTCTAAGTGAGGAAAATAACCCCAACATTTCCCTGCTTCTTCCCACCAACCACCACGAATCCAAAGGTGAAAACAAGCAAGCTAAAAACAAACACAAATATGATACTTAAAGCAGTAAACAATCTTTAAATTTAGAAATATTTTCTATTCTAGTAGAGGTTTGATCTTTCCTGACAAACTCCACCATTGTATTTATAGAGCTTGTTTAACAGGAATATCGCCTTGGAGATTACTCTTACTGGTTTAGCACCTTTTGTTTCCTTCTGTTGAACTCAGATCCCTTATGCACATTAGACATTAAGAAAGTGGGACCTCTGGAGGGGCCTGGTGGCCCACACCGGTAATCCCAGCACTTGGGAGAATGAGACAGGAGGATTGCAAGTTCAAGACTAGCGAGACTTTCTGCAACCTAGGGAGAACATTTTTCAAAACTAAAATAAAAATAGGGCCAGGGATATGGCTCGAAGGTAAAATGTCAACACTGAGATCAATCCCCAGTACCAAAAAAAAAAAAATAGTGCAAATTCCAAATCCAAGGGCTTTATACATAGACCCCAGACAAAAAAAAAAAAAAAAAAAAAAAAAAAAAAAAAAAAAAAAAAAAAAAAAAAAAAAAAAAAAAACATATGAAACCTTTTCTAAGTTGTTTTTGTTTGTTTGGCAGGGGAGGTGAGGGCAGGGCACTGGGGGTTGAACCCAGGGGCATTCTACCTCTGAGCTACACTCCCGGCCCTATTTTATTTTGAATCAGGATCTTGCTAAGTTGCTGAGGGTCTCACTAAGTTGTTGAGGCTGGTCTCGAACCTGTGATCCTCTTGCGTCAGCTTCTCAAGTGCTGGAATTACAGGCGTGCAGCACCACACCTGGCTTCTCTGAGCCGTTCATGAGTGTAAGTTTCTAGTGAGGAACACCACTCCACATGAGATGTCTGCTTCACTGCACTCACTGGGTTGAGGTAGGGGCAGGGTATAGGAGCTAAGAGTCGAGCTAAAAAGGCTGAAGGAATTTAGAAAATTGCAATAGAATAATATACCTTTTCCTGCAAACATCTTATTCTCTCTCTTTTACCCCACCTCCCAAATAAATTCAATCTCCCAAACAACACATCCCTAAAAATTAGAAGAATAGTGATCATATGGCCCAGATTTTCTGAGATCATCCTGACATCAAATATTCTTCTCAATTTCATTATTTATTTATTTTTGTGGTACTGGGGATTGAACCCAGGGGCATTCTACCTCTGAGCTACACCCCCAGACCTATTTTATTTTTTTATTTGGAAACAGGGTCTCATTAAGTTGCTGAGAGCCTCACTAAATTGCTAGGCTGGCTTTGGATCTGTGATCCTACCATCTCAGCCTCCAAAATACTGGGATTACAGGTGTGCACCACCATGCCAAACCTTTTTTTTTTTTTTTTTGGTACTGGGAATTGAACCCAGGGGCATACCCTTAGACCGATTTCATTTTTTATTTGGAAACAGGGTCTCACCAGGTTGCTGAGAGTCTTGGTACATTGCTGAGGTTGTCCTCGAACCCAGAGTCCTCCTATCTCAACCTCCTGAGTACTGGGATTACAGGTGTGCACCACCATGCCCAGCTTCACTATCCTTTTAAATATATTTGTGAGCCTGCAGGAGGCCAAATTTCCCCGTTTTTTATTTTTTTAATTTATGAGACATTGTCACTAAGAAGTTAGAAGGAAGCAGATCAGGAAGGTTGTTGGGAAGGGCGGCAGAGATTCACTGGTAGGAGCGTGTAGAGAGAAGGGTCCACCCAGAAGAAAGAATAAAACCAAAAAGCTCTCCAAAATAATCTCAGCAGCCACTCCACCTTCACCCTTGCTCGGGATTCGGAGGGATTTCCTTACAGTGACCTGTGTGTTTGTGAGCAATGATCTTCCTGCATTTCTAAGAGATGCACGCCAAACTAACAAGCAAATCCACAACGTGATATGCAGCCTCTGGAAATTCCAGCTTTTATCTCAGTCACTCAGAACTACCATATTCTGGTCTGAAAAAAATTTTTTTAATCCAAATCTTAACACATGACTCATTTTCCTCACTAATAAATTTTACCTGAAAGACTAGCTGAATTAATGGAAAGACACAATAATTTTCTAAGTTGATAAAAAGAAATATTGTAAAGATGGCAATATTAACCCAATTAACTTACAGGGTTAATTTGATTTCAGTCAAAATTCCTAGGGTATTTTTCTTAGAATTCATCAATATTCTTCAAAAGTGTATCCAGAAGCCGGCTGTGGTAGCACACACCTGTAATCCCAGTACTTGGGAGGCTGAGGCAGGAAGGCCACAGATTCAAGACCAGCCTTAGCAACTTAATGAGGCCCTCAGCAACTTAGTGAGACCCTGTTTCCAAATAAAAAATAAAATAAGGCTGGGGGGTGTAGCTCAGAGGTAGAACGCCCCTGGGTTCCATCCCCAGTGCCACCAAAAAAAAAGTGTATCTAGAAAAATAAATAAACTAGTAAACATATTTTAGATTCTTTAAAACATACACACAACAAAGAGTTAAGAAAGGGATAGCCCTATAAGATATTAAGACACATTTATGCAAAAGTAGGTATATCCTTCTTCAGCAAAAACAAAACAGAAAACTCAGGAAACAACCACCCTATAAGATAGAAGCATCTAGTATCTGATAAAAAAGATATTCCAACATAGAGAGGAAAGAAAGATTATTTAACAAGTAGTTGGAGACTAATTGGTTGGCAATGGGAAACGAGAATAAGTTGAACCCTTACCTCAGAGCATATACCAAAATAAATTCCAGATGGATCAGATGGCTAAATAATAAAAATCAAATCATGGGGAGAAAGCAATCTAGAAGCAACAGAATCTGTCAAAGCTCTGTAGGAAGGATGGTGATCCAACTTAGAAGTAATTAATGAAACCACACACACACACAAAAAAAAAAAAATTGCAGATTTGGCTACATTCAGAAAAAATAAAAGCGGGACGTGGTGGTGCAAGCTTGTAATCCCCAGTACTTGGAAGACTGAGACAGGAGGATCGCAGGTTCACGGCCAGCCTCAGCTACTTAATGAGGCCCTCTGCAACTTTGTGAGACCCTGTTTCAAAATAAAGAATAAGAAAAAATAAAGGTCCTAAATGTGCTCCTTCAAATCAAAAGGCAAACAACAGGCTGGAGACAAACAAAGGTTAGTATTGTTATAACCTTAGGAACTTGTGAAAACCAGCAAGTCATTCAAACCTCAACAGAGAAGTGAACAATTACAACTGCTGACTGTGGGTCAGACACTATCCTAAGCAGTTTACATAAACTAGCTCATAATCCTTACCTCTTTACCTCACAATCTCACAGAGCAAGTCTTTTTTTTTTTTTTTAATAGTACTGGGGATTGAAACCAGGAACAGTCGACGTCTGAGCTACACCCACAGCCCTTTTTAAGTTTTATTTTGAAACAGGGTCTTGCTAAGTTGCTGAGGACCTCGCTAAATTGCTGAGGCTGGCCTGGAACCTGTGATCCTCCTGTCTCAGCCTCCCAAGTACTGGGATTACAGGAGTGAATCTCTGTGCCTGACTATGGGGCAAGTCTTATAGAGTTGGTTGTTTTTTTTTTTTTTTGGTGGGGGCAGGGGAATGACAGGATTGAACCCGGGCCTTGCACATTATTATGGTTTAAAAAAAAATAGGGCTGAGGGTGTAGCTCAGAAATAGAATTCCCATGGGTTCGATCCCCAGTACCACTAGATAGATAGATAGATGATAGGTAGGTAGATAAATGATAAATAGATAGGTGATAGGTAGATAGATGATAGATAGATAGATAGATGGATGGATGATAATATGGCTGGGAGTGTAGCTCAGAGGTAGAACGCCCCTGGGTTCGGTCCCCAGTACCACTAAATAAAATAAAATAAGCGAGGTGTGGTAGCACACGCCTGTTATCCCAGTACTTGGGAGGCTGAGACAGGGGGATGGCAGGTTCGAGGCCAGCCTCAGCAAATTAGCGAGACCCTGTTTCAAAATAAAAAATAAAATAGGGCTGGGGGTATGGTTCAGAAGTAGAATGCTCCTGAGTTTAATTCCCAGTACCATGATTAATTAATTAATTAAGGCCGGGCATGGTGGCATATACCTGTAATCCCTATATTTGGGAGGCCGAAACAGGAGGATCACAGGTTTGAGGCCAGTCTCCACAATTTGGCAAGGCCCTCAGCAACCTAGAGAGACAGTGTCTCAAAATAAAAAGTAAAAAGGGCTGAAGGTGTAGCTCATAGGTAGTGTGAGAAAGGAAAACAATCTTTTCTATCAAAGTTACAAGATCACATAGAAACTGGCAGGCTTTAGCAGGGCATGATGGTGCATGCTTGTAATCCCAGTACTTGGGAGGCTGAGACAGGAGGATCACAGGTTCTAGGACAGCCTCAGCAAGTAGTGAGACTCTCATCAACCTAGCAAGACCCTGTTTCAAAATAAAAATAAAATAGGGCTGGGGTTGCAGCTTGGAGGTAGAATGCCTGCCCCTAGGTTCAATCCCCAGTGCAAAGAAAAAGGAAGGAAGGAAGGAAGGAAGGAGAAAGAAAGAGAAAAGGAGAGAAAAGGAAACTGGCAGGCTTCCATTTTGTAACTATAGCTTAGGAATCCATTTTGTAACCTTTGTACACCTGTCTATATGTTCCACTCCCGGATGTACTGGTTTCATGTTTCTCCTTTTGTAAAATCTGCCCAGGGGAAGCTAGCCAACCAGATTAGATTGTGAAGTCTTCCTCCAGCCAATGGGGGACAGCGCAGTGGCCTTCGTGTTAGGGAATAAAATGCTGAGCGGACTCCCCGCCCAGGGTGCTTGCACCCTTCTACACAGAAGTAAATTGCCTTGCTGAGTTACTTTTGGGTTCGTGAGTTTTTTTCTTTATTTGTGGCTTCCCTAAAATCCATTTCTAACAGTAGAATGCCCCTGTGTTCAATCCATAGTACCAAAAAAAAAAAAAAAAGGATAGGTTGTCTACATCTTCAACTTATAGTCAGACTGTTGACTGAACTGGGTTCAGCAAGGAAGGGTTTCAGAAGATACTGAGCTCCCTAAAATTACATGCAAAAGCATGTATTTGCACACATTCTCATCAATCTCCTCCTCTTCTTCCTTATAGTCAAGCTCCATTCCAGGAATGATGTTTTAGGCTGATTAAAGATTAATTTTTGAATTTGAAAACAGAACTAATCAAAGAATCTTCAGTTACAAGAAAGTTATAGCCAAGGGGACCCTAACATGGAGAGCACAGACCTGCCAGAAGTTAATGCAAGAAGAAAGGGCCATGGGTATAGCACAGTGGCAGAGCACTTGCCTGGTGTGCATGACGACCTGGGCTCTATCCCAACACCACTAAAAAGAAGGGGTGGGGAAGGGAGAGGAGTGGACTCACTGAGGCTCAGTTCTGATACTCAGCAACTTAGCAAGACCCTGTTTCACATTTTTAAAAGGACCGAGGCTATAGCTCAGAGGTAGAATGCAAAGTTCAATCCCCAGTATCAAAAAAAGAAAAGAGAGAAGATGCAAAAGGATCCCATAAACACAATGTTAGGCCCCACTAGAGATTTAGGCAGGGGCCCACAGAATGAGGGGCCTAAAGTAAAGTTGCTTTAGCTTTTCAGTAAATTCAGCTCTGTCCAGAGGGCTAAAGAGACCCTTGCGGCTCAGGTGTGGTCCAGCGGGCTTCAACTCAGTAAGTGAAAAATACTGATTTAGAGGGAGGGCGTCACACGGACCTCCTCTGTCTTCTCAGAGAAAATGAAAAATGCTAACTGTTGGAAACTCAATAAAACTGTCAAAAGGTATCTCCCACACAGATTGTGAAACATAACTCATGGCTCTATTCCTTTTTCTGTACCAGCTGTAAACACACACACAATTTTAATTATTATGATAAAAAAGAAACTACAATGCTTCTTTAGCTTTGTGTGCCTTATGCATGTTTACTCTTTGAATTTTCCAAGACCACCGTGGTAGAGTCTAAACTACCCCACTCTCCCACATCCCTTAATTCCTTATTTCCCTTTTTCTATTTATTTATTTATTTATTTATTTATTTATTTATTTATTTATTTATAGAAACAGGGTCTCCCTAGGTTGCTGAGGCTGTCCTCAAACCTGGGACTCTTCTGTCTCAGCATCCCAAGTAATGGGATTACAGGTGTGCACCACCACACCCAGATAAAAGTATTAAGTACCTTTATCATTTAAGGCAAAATAATATGTATGTATGTTCATTTATTCCACAAGTTTCACAAAAATGACCAGACTTTGCCAGCCTGTGCTAAACATGGTGTTGAACAAGACAGACCTCCATTTGCCCTCATCGAGCTTGCATATGAGTGAGCTTTGTAGGCAAATATATTATCATGCATGAAAATAAGAGTCTGAGGGCAACGGCCTCTCCCGCAGACAAAACCGTGTGCCCAGAGATGCTAAGGAGGGAAGGGGAGCCTCAGCTTTCAAGCAAGCTTGGCCAGCACAACATTCATGAGGGAGGAATGAGGCGCTTAGGCTGGTCAAGTGGCGAAGGCACGAGCCTCCGGGGCCAGCGGACCATGTTGCTGTAGTTTGGATCCAAAGTGTCCCCAAAGGCTCCTGTGCCAAAGCTTGGTCACCAGCCTACGGGCTACTGGGAGGTGGTGGAACCTTCAAGAGGTGCGGCCTAAATGGGAGGAAGGTAGGTCACTGGGACCCAGCTCCTCCCTCTTTCTCTTTGCTTCTCAGCTGCCATGCGCTTCTACCACAATGTTCTGACTCACTACAGGCCCAAAGCAATAGGGCAAGCCAGCCAGGGACGGAAACCTCTGAAACTGTGAGCAAAATATGCCTTTCTTCCTTCTAATTGTTTACTTCAGGTGTTTTGTCACAGCAACAGAAATCTAACACACATGTTAAGGATCATTGTCTTCGAAAAAGTAAACTTTCAGCAACATAGAAAAGCTCAAAGAAACAACCGAAAATGAATCGAGTATCTTGCCTTTGATGAAGAGCCACTATTGAAATGTTTGGTGAGCAACAAACCATACTTTTATCTTTTTCAAAGTACTTTTTTTTTCCTTTTAGTGGTACTGGGGATGGAACCCAGAGGCATTCTACCTCTGAACTACACCCCCGGTCCTGTTTTTTTTTTTTTAAACAGGGTCTCGCTAAGTTGTTGAGAGCTTCACTAAGTTGCTAAAGATGGCTTTGAACCTGTGATCTTCCTGTCTTGGCCTCTCAAATGGCCTCTCAATTTCTTTCTTCTTTCTTTCTTTCTTTCTTTCTTTCTTTCTTTCTTTCTTCTTTCTTTCTTTCTTTCTTTCCTTCCTTCCTTCCTTCCTTCCTTCCTTCCTTCCTTCCTTCTTTCTTTCCTTCTTTCTTTCTTTCTTTCCTTTCTCTTTCTTTTTTTGTTTTTTTTTGCAGTACCGGGGATTGAACGCAGGGTGTTCTACCTCCGCGCTACGCCCTCGGCCCTTTTTTTTTGTGCTTTATTTTGAAACCGGGTCTCACGAAGTTCCGGAGGGCCTCACTAAGTAGAGAGAGAGAGAGAGAAAGAGAGAGGGAGAGAGAGAGCTGAGGCTGGCCGCAAACCCGGATCCTCCGGTCTCCGCCTCCCAAAGTACTGGGATTACAAGTGTGCGCCACCACGCCCGGCTCTTTCTCTCTCTCTCTCTCTTTTCCTTCCTTCCTTCCTTCCTTCCTTCCTTCCTTCCTTCCTTCCCTCCCTCCCTCCCTCCCTCCCTCCTTCCTTCTCTCTCTCTCCCTCTCTCTCTCTCTCTCTCTCTCTTTTTGTACCAGGAATTGAACCCAGGGGCACTCTATCTACATCCCGAGCCCTATTTTATTTTATTTACTATTTATTTATTTATTTATTTATTTATTTATTTATGTGGTATTGGGGATTGAACCCAGGGGCATTCTACCTCTGAGCTACACCCCAGTCCTATTTTCTTTTTTTATTTGAAACAGGCTCTCCATAGCTTGCTGAGAATCTCACTACATTGCTGAGGCTGTCCTCAAAACTACAATTCTCTTGTCTCAGCCTCCCGAGTACTGGGATTACAGGTGTGTGCCACCACACCAGCTCCTGTTTTATTTTTTACTTTGAAACAGAATCTAGCTGAATTGCCCACGCTGGCCTTGAACCTACGATCCTCCTGTCTCAACCTCTCAAGTACTGGGATTACAGGCATGTGCCACTGCACCCGGCTATTTGTATTTTTCTACTTATAATCTGTCTTTAACCTGTTAGAAGTAAGTTTCATGGCCGGGCATGGTGGCACATGCCTATAATCCCAGGACTTGGGAGGCTGAGGCAGGAGAATTGCAGATTCAAAGCTAGCCTTAGAAACTTAATGAGATCCTCAGCAACCTAGCAAGATCCCATTTTTAAAAAATAATAAAATAGATGCCGGGCATGGTGGTACACGCTTGTAATCCCAGTACTTTGGGAGGCGGAGACCGGAGGATCCGGGTTCGCGGCCAGCCTCAGCTCTCTCTCTCTCTCTCTCTCTCTCTCTCTCTCTTTCTTCTTAGTGAGGCCCTCTGCAACTTCGTGAGACCTGGTTTCAAAATACAGTATAAAAAATAGGGCCGGGGGTGTAGCGCAGAGGTAGAACGCCCCTGCGTTCAATCCCCGGTACCGCAAAAAAAATAAAATAAAAAAATAAAAAATAATAATAATAAAATAGGACTGGGGGTGTAGCCCAGAGGTAGAATGCCCTGGGTTCAACCCTCAGTACCAAAATAGGTAAATTAATAAATCCCTAATGAACAAGTCTTTGCATATCCATCTTTTCACACATATATGGTTTCTTAGCATGAAATCATAGGAATGGGAGTGTAGCATCAAAACAAATGCATTTTAGCCGGGCATGGTGGCACACGCTTGTAATCCCAGTACTTTGGGAGGCGGAGACCGGAGGATCCGGGTTCGCGGCCAGCCTCAGCTCTCTCGCTCTCTCTCTCTCCCTGTCTTTCTCTCTCTCTCCCTCTCTCTCTCTCTCCTTAGCGAGGCCCTCCACAACTTCGTGAGACCCGGTTTCAAAATAAAGTATAAAAAATAGGGCCGGGGGCGTAGCGCGGAGGTAGAACGCCCCTGCGTTCAATCCCCACTACCGCAAAAACAAACAAACAAACAAAAAATGCATTTTATATTTAATACATAGAGCTAACTGCTCTCCAGAAAGATTGCACTAACTCACATTTTGGGTGCAGTGGCACATGCCTATAATCCCAGTAATTGGGAGGCTGACACAGGAAAATCACAGGTTTGAGGCCAGCATACAGTGACTTAGCGAGATCCTGTTTCAAAATAAAAAATAAATAAGGCTGGGGGTGTAGCTCAAAGGTAGAATGTCCATAGGTTCAATCTCTAGTAGCGTGCGCACGCCCACACACACACACACACACACACACACATACACACACACTATACAAGACAGCCTTTTCTCTAAACTTTAATCAATACTGAGGTTTGTCAATCTTCTAAAACTTTGCCAAATGGGTGGAAATGATATGCCACTATCAATGATTGTTGGTTTTATTGGAATACATTGTTTATGAAGCCTGGGCATTTTTTTAGGTACTGGGGATTGAACCCAGGGGCATTCTACCTCTGACACCCCAGCCAGCCCTTTTCATTTATTTTGAAAGAGGGTCTCACTAAGTTGCTGAGGCTGGTCTCAAACTTTCGATCCTCCGGTCTCCACCTCCCAAAGTACTGGGATTACAAGCGTGCGCCACCACGCCCGGCCCTGAACATTTTTAATGTATTTATTGAGCCAGTGCTTTCCTTCTTCCTTTCCTTCCTTCCTCTCTTTCTCCTCTCTTTCCTCCCCTCTTCCCCCTTCCTTTCTTCTTTTGTAAATGGAATGTTGACGTCCTTTGCCTTCAATCAGTAGTACTATACCTGTGGTCCCTGGACCAGCAGCCTAGGCAGCAATTGGGAACACATTAGAAATGCAAATCTTGTGCCCCACCCCTATGGAACAGGAAACCAGGAAACTTGGGGTGGTCCTGGCCACCTGTGCCCCTCCCCACCACTGGGGATTGAACCCGGGGCATTCTACTTCTGAGCTACACCCCCAGCCACCCCCTTTTTTTTTTTAACAGGGTCTCACTAAGTTGCAGAGGGCCTCACTAAGTTGCTAAGGCTGGCTGTGAACCTGGGATCCTCCTGTCTCAGCCTCCCAAGTACTGGGATTGATGTAGGATAGGAGAAATAAGTAGGTAGAAAGGAGTCAGGAAGGAAAACTAAAATATAACTTTAATATAAGAACCTGGAGCTGAAGTGCTTCAGCCTCTACTCCACAAACCAGTTCTCTTTCCCAGGCCTGACTCTCCCAAATTCCTAGGAAATCTATAGATCCTAGAATTAACTAAAAGAAACTATAATTGCCCTGTGCATTGACAACAAGACAGGTACAATATTTTGAGAAACATATAATTTAGGACACTCCCCAGTTTATCTGTCAATCAGATAATGAAGACCCCAATCTGCCTGAGGACCCTAAGGCTCACCAGACCACCAGGAACTGCCTCGGGACGACCGGACTGAGATCATCCTCACATACCTCCTCTAACTCCTCTAACTCATGAAAGTCCCCTATAAGAAAAGAGCCCTGAACTCCCCAAAATGCCTTCCTCACCTTGAGGTGTCCACATTCTCTCTTGAATGTGTATTTATTCCCTTTTCCCCAAATAAACCTCTATCCATGTCTCCGACTGGCGCATGCTGATCCTGAGTTCCTGAGTTAAGGACTCACCCCAATAGGATTACAAGTGTGCGCCACCATGCCTGGCTTTCTCGCCAGCACGCCTGGCTTCTGGGCACGTGTTTTATAGCAAGCCCTTCCAGAAACGCCATGCACACCCAAGTGCCTCAAATAGTGGTTTTTCAGCCACATTGTAGACCCTTACTCAGGAAACATGTCTCCAACATCCAAACAAGATGAAAAGCTTTCTATATTTCCTCCTCAATGCGGTATTTATGGACTGAACCTCATGTCCTTCTTTTCATCCCCAGTATTCAGAATCACCACAGCAAAGCTCATCTGAGTCCGCAGCTTCACCAGCCCCATACCCTTAACAGCCAAATGACAGCTATGAAAGGTATCTCCGACTCTTGCCTGCCTAACTATCCATCCCTCCATCTTCCATTCACGAGCCACATTTTCTTTGGACCCCCAGCGGCGTGTGGTTGTCTATCCTGGCTCCATCTCCTGCTCCTGATGCAGGGAGGGAGAACTTCTCAGGGTAGACCAGATAGCATCCCCACCCCCTACTCCTCCGCTAGAACATGGGACCCAAGCCCACCCAATTATGTCCCCCAACACCCCCAAAACCTTTTCACCACTACTGTTCCTGTTTCCTAGATCGAATCTGGGGCCCTCTTGTAAGATTCCCAAGAAAATTCAGCATCCTGGGGCGGGGGGGATGTCATAAGCTGCCACCTGAGTCACTCACCTGCAGGAGAAAGGGCCTCTACTGAGACACTGCAGTGCACCCAGCAGGGCTCCCTGGGGCTGGGCACTGAATCCACTTCAGTGGTACCAGTGGACTCGCTATGCAGTAATGTGGGCATTGTCATTTGTCACTGGCCTCTTGGCTCAATACTCCCTTTATTTAAGATGCCTATGCCTGTAATTCCAATACTTTGGAGGCTGAGACAGGAGAATCACAGGTTGGAGGCCAGTCTCAGCAATTTAGCAAAGCCCTCTGCAACTTAGCAAGACCCCGTTTCAAAATTAAAAAAAAAAAATACAAAGGGCAGGAGGTATAGCTTGGAGGTAGAATGCCCCTGGGTTCAATCCTCACTACCAAAAAAAAAAAAAAAAAAGATGTTCTGTTAAGGCTCAGGTAATGAGCACGGGTAGAGACATTCCCCAGCTTGACAGGTGCCAGGAACAAAGCCACACTCCTAGGCCTCCCCACTGCTCCTCATCCCTCTGCTTGGTCAAGAGCTGCCTCAGAGACCCCAGAATTCACTCTCCCCTGCCAAATACCATCAAGGGCCAGATCTAAAAAAATTTCCTGCTTGGGGGTATAGCTCATGGTAGAGCACTTGCCTGGCACACACGAGACCCTGGGTTTGATTCCTGACACTGCAAAAAAAAAAAAAAAAAGGAATTTCCCCAATTCTTAGATATTTTCCACTGACTCTTGGTGCTAAAGTCCTTCTTTGCCCCCTCCCCCACCTTTTTTGTAGTACTGGGGATTGAACCCAGGAGCATTCTACCTCTGAGCTACACCCGAGCCCTTTTTAAATTTGAAACAGAGTCTCACTAAGTTGGTGAGGGTCTCACTAAGTTGCCGAGGCTGGCCTCAAACCTGTGATCCTCCAGTCTCAGCCTCCCAAGTACTGGGATAATAGGTGTGCACCACCATGCCCGGCTTCTTTTCACCCTTTAAAGATGCTGATTTTTACGCCGGGCGTGGTGGCACATGCTTGTAATCCCAGTACTTTGGGAGGCGGAGACCAGAGGATCCGGGTTCGCGGCCAGCCTCAGCTCTCTCGCTCTCTCGCTCTCTCCCTGTCTCTCTCTCTCTACCTAGTGAGGCCCTCTGCAACTTCATGAGACCCGGTTTCAAAATAAAGTATAAAAAAAATTGGGCCGGGGGTGTAGCTCAGAGGTAGAACACCCCTGCGTTCAATCCCCGGTACCGCAAAATAAATAAATAAATAAAGTAAAGATGCTGATTTTCCCCTAATTAAGATATTCTAAAGCCAGGCGTGGTGGCGCAAGTTTGTAATCCCAGTACTTGGGAGGCAGAGACCAGAGGATCCGGGTTCGCGGCCAGCCTCAGCTACTTAGTGAGGCCCTCTGCAACTTCATGAGACCTGGTTTCAGTAAAGGATAAAAAATAGGGCTGAGGGTGTAGTGCGGAGGTAGAACGCCCCTGGGTTCAATCCCCGGTACCGCAAAAAAAAAAAAAAAGATATTCTGAATTATTTTATCTTCAGCATTCACACTTTAATTAAAGTCAACCAGTTAAAAACATCTACCAAGTGGCTCTCAGGATGGACAGGGAACTGCCGGTTGTCTCTGAAGCTGACACACAAAACAGGCATGTTACACACAGCAGCACGCAAGGAACAGATCTGCTTCGTGTATCTCCAGGCTCGGAGTGATGAAAGTGGAGGAAAGCTCAACTATGACCAAAAAAGGAAGCAAGGGATTCAGCTTCCAGAGAGGCTTGCAAGGAAAGCTGCGTGGGCTGGGAGGGAGCAAGGAACGAGGAGGAAGAGCTGCAGATGCTGCAGACCGCAAGGAAGCAGGAGCCACAATCCTGGCTCCCTCCGTTCTTCACCAGGTAGGATGCCATGGTCCTGGGAGATGCTCTCTTGCCGTAAACAATGCAGCATCCAGAACCCTTCCTCCAACTGTAAAGAATTTGAGAAGCCTTGGATTCGACACTGTAGCGGGAGTGCTCAGTTCCCAACAAGGCAGCCCTGAAGGGGCGCTCCAGCCGGGGGCAAGCCTAGGTCTCAGACCATGTCACTGCCCTGCGAGAAGGACTGTGGCAACGCCAGGCAGCACGGGCACCTGCACAGGCACACACGCACAGTCTCATGAGCACACACACCTCGCACAACACACAACCCACAGTCTCACGTACACACACACATACCACACGATGAACACCCACAGTCACATGCACACACACATCACACACACAACGAACACCCCACAGTCTCATGTACACACACACACACTACACACACAACAAACACCTCACAGTCTCATGTACACACACACACCACACACACAACAAACACCCCACAGTCTCCCACTTTCTGTATGTAAAAATCTATGCTCAACAGACTTACAGGTCAGGAGCTACAACAGCACCAGAGGTCACCAGACAGTTCTGCCACACATTCTAATAAACACATATTTTGAAGAGAATGTCTTCAAAATTTGTATTTCCATAAATACAAAAAGTCACAATGAGCCCCCTTGGCCTCTGACACAAGGTGTTCTTACTGCAATTCAACCACTGAATACCAATGAATGAGCAATGAATAGAATGGAGAAGGAGGCCTTCCAACTTGTCAGAAGCCACAAAAATATTCCCTGACCCAGGAGATTTGGAGCAAAGAAAACAACACATCCCTGGGATAGGATGCTAGCCCACAGAAGGAAACTAAGTATCAAAAAATTCAATTTCATCCTCCCTTGTTCCCTATTCTCTTTTCTTCTCATGTAGCCAAATGGCTTTCTCCTCTGCCCACCATCTCAGGCGGTGGCGGGTGCCCCCTGGTGGTACAACTGGAGAACTGCCTTTCCTATGAGAGAGAGAGAGAGAGAGAGAGAGAGAGAGAGAGAGAGAGAGAGAATGTGTGTTACTATTGAACACAGGGGTTTTTACCTCTGAGCCCTATTTTTAATTATTATTTTTGAAATAGGGTCTCACTAAGTTGTGGAGGGTCTTGCTAAGTTGCTGAAACTGGCTGCAAATCTGCAATCCTCCCGTCTCAGCCTCGCAAGTCCTGGGATTACACCTACACACACAGTGTCACAGACTACAGGCAGGCCCACTGGCTCTCTTTCTCCCAGTTACTGCCAGTGCCATCCTTTTTCTTTTCCACTGTGGTACTGGAGATGAAACCCGGGGGCATTCTACCTCTGAGATACACCCCCAGCCCTGTTTTATTTTTTATTTTGAAGCAGGGTCTATATTGCCGAGGGCCTTGCTAAGTCGCTGAGGCTGGCCTCAAACCTGTGATCCTCCTGTCTCAGCCTCCCAAGTACTGGGATGACAGGTGTGCACCACCATGCCCAGTGGGGTGCATTTCTTAACTTTAATCTTGTGCTCGAGGGAAACCGCCAGACTCCATCTCAGGTATCATCAGTTAATGGTGGTCCCTGTGTTTCAGGATGACTTGTGTTCCCATGTATCTTTATGGGCCACTGGACATTTATTAGAAATAAGGTACGATAGCCTAGATGTTGACTGTCCCTGCAGGACATGTGTTAAAGGCTTCCTTCACAGGGTGTGCTATCCAGAGGGGGTGGAGCCCCTAGAAGGTAGGGCCTAGTGGGAGGTCCTTGGTCACAGGAGGTGTGCCCTTGAAGGAGATTGCGGAACCCTGGCCTCTTCCCCTCTGTTTCCTGGTTGATGAAGTTTTGTTCACCACACTCTCCTTTTACAATGTGCTGCTCACCACAGGCCAACTGATATCAACTAGAACCTCCAAAGTTGTGAGCCAAAATAAACTTTTCTTCTTCATAATTACCTCAGGCATTTTGTTACAGTAACAGATAGTTATCACATGCATCTGTCCAGAAGTACCACAGCCTGAATATAATTTCTTTCCAGAGCTGCGGATAGAACCCAGGGCCTTACATACTAGGTAAGTGATTTTGAATGTAATTTGGCCAATGAAATGTTCCAGGGTCTTCTGAGGCCAGCGGATATGCAGGCTTGAAAGGCAAAGGAAGTGCTAGTCATCTTCCCATGTTCATATCTTGCCCAAGCCTCCCTGGTTTTGTTGTCTCAAACCCCTTTTTAGGAACAATTTTGATATTGCCATAGAAACATAACATTTTGCAGTTGTTAGGAAAGCAAGACTCACAGACAAAAATAATTCAGCAAAGAAACCCACAAGAGGCATTCTATCTGCTCTGTTTAAATGCAGCATGGTATATGGTATTTGTCTACAGAATGGGTTGGATGATGTTTTCTCAAACATTTACTTTCCTGAAACTGTGTGATCAGTAGGGAAAGAGCCATAAAAACCCATTTTCCAGCAGATAAACAGAAGCCTCTGCTGGCTAATGAGCTGCCTGGCTGGTAGACGCACTCTGGAAACGCCTCGTGATTTTGTCTCCTCTGCCCCAGCCAAGTTCTTAGACCCGAATCCCAGCTCCCCCACTTAGTAACTCTGTGACCTTAGTGCCTCAAACTTTCCAGGCCTCAGTCTTTTCATCTGTAGAATGGAAAGAGTAATGGGTACTTCATGGGGTTCATAAAAAGAATACGTGAGATAATGGATAAATTTCAGGATTTCTGACACAGCTTTTATATATTGTGTATGTGTGTTTTCATATGGAAAAGTCTATAAAGGTTTTATCGTATTATCAAGGCATCTGTAGCCCAAAGAGGTCTTCAAAGCTATTTTCTAAAGCAAAGCCACTGCTGAGCATGGTGGCACATGCCTATAATTGCAGTACTTGAGAGGCTGAGACAGAAGGATAGCAGGTTCGAGAACAACCTCAGCAACCTAGAGAGACTCTCAGCAACCTAGCAAGACCCTGTTTCCAAACAAATTTTTTTTTAAAAAGAGCTGGGGATATAGCTCAGAGGTAGAATGCCCCTGAACTCAATCCCCAGTACCACACACACACACACACACACACACACACACACACACACACGACTTCTGAGAATAAAGAAATGTCAAAATGAGGGATTCTTGTGATTAATAACTCTGCAGAGTTACCAACTTTCCACAGGTAAAGAGCAGGAAGATGAAGAGTAAACAATAATAGTTTACCATTTGCGATTCATTATATAAATCTGCTAGTACTTTGTATTGTATTACAAAAAATAAAGTCTAAGCCAGGCATGGTAGTGCACACTTGTCATCCCAGTACGTGGGAGGCTGAGACAGGAGGATCATAGGTTTGCGGCCAGCCTCAGCTACTTAGTGAGGCCCTCCACAACTTAGTGAGACCCTGTTTCAAAATAAAGAATAAAAAAAATAAGGCTGAGGGTGTAGCCCAGAGGTAGAATCCCCTGGGTTCAATCCCTGGTACTGCAAAAATAAATAAATAAATAAATAAATAAATAAA
>PVJS01039819.1:0-18730 GCA_004027185.1 Glis glis | reverse complement strand
ACCCGTCATTGGAGCATAGATACGATTTTATCCATGTCCTGTCTTAGGTTGACTTATCTTGAGAAAATCTTACCCGTCATTGACTACCAGCCACTGCTCAGGGGGCTGC
Organism: Glis glis; assembly: GCA_004027185.1. Taxonomy (NCBI): domain Eukaryota; kingdom Metazoa; phylum Chordata; class Mammalia; order Rodentia; family Gliridae; genus Glis; species Glis glis. The sequence continues at coordinate 18,621 of PVJS01039819.1, read as the reverse complement.
ACAAAGCTATATCCTGTGCATTACAGCCTTAACTTTCCATCTAGTGCTGAGAAAGCATTTCACCAAAAACAGGAGACAGACATAATTCCAGAGGAGTGAGAATTCCAAGACCCAGGACACCTTTTTCTACGGGCATACTTCCTTGAAGCTTTTGCCACATCATGCGTGTAGGTTTACGCAGACTCCGTAGGAGGCAAGGCCGTGGCAACAGGGGCCGCCCAGGTGTCTCAGAGACTGCTGGGGTTGCGCGCGGTGACGCCGGGGTCTGGTACCTAGCACAGGGGCTACGCAAGTGGCTCAAGGATTTTCGGTGTTGCACACTGGAACACTGAGATGTGGTACATCGTGCAGGGGCAGCCCAGGTGGCGCAGAGGTGCCGGGGTTGCTCGCGGGAACGCCGGGGTCAGGTACTTGCCACAGGGGACCCCAGGTGGTGCAGTGACATCTGGGGTGGCGAGCGAGGACGCTGGGGCCTGGTACCAGGCGCAGGCGTCGCCCAAGGAGCACAGGGGCTGCCAGGGTTGCGCGCGGTAACGCCGGGGTTTTGGAGCTGGCTCAGGGGCCGCCCAAGGGACGCAGGGGACACCCAGGTGGCACAGGGGCTGCTGGGTTTGCGCGCGATGATGCCGGGGTCTGGTTCCTGGCGCAGTGGCCTCCCAGGTGGTGCAGTACCTCCCGGGGTTGTAAGCAATGATGCCGGGGTCTGATACCTAGTGCAGGGGCTGCCCAGATGGTGCAGGGGTCGCCCATGTGATGCACAGGAGATGCAGGGGTTGCCAGGGTTGCCCACGAGGACGTTGGGGTCTGGTACCTAGCACAGGGGCCCCGCAAGGGGCTCAAGGACTTTCGGGATTGCACGCAGGGACGCCGGGGTCTGGTACATGGTTCAGGGGCTGTCCAGGTGTTGCATAGCCTGCCGGGGTTGCGCACGTGGACGCCGGGGTCAGGTACCTGGCACAAGGGTCGCCCAGGTGGAGCAGGAACTGCCATTGTTGTGCACGAGGACGCCGGGGTCCGGTACCTAGCGCAAGGGACTCCAGGCAGCGCAAGGACTTCCGGGGTTGCGCGCGAGGATGCCAGGGTCTGGTACCTGGCGCAGGGGCTGCCCAGGTGGCGCTGGGACAGCAGGGGTGGCACGCAATATCGCCGGCGTCTTGTACCTGGTGCTGGTGGCTGCCCAGGTGAAGCAGGTGCAGCCTAGGTGGCGCAGGGGTGTTGGGGTGGCTGTCGGTGATGCCGGGGTCTGGAACCCAGCACAGGGGCCCCACAGGTGGCTCAAGGAATTTCGGGGTTGCACGCGAGGACACCGGGGTCTGCTTCTGACGCAGGGACCACCCACGTGTCGCATAGCTTGCTGGGGTTGTGCGCGGGGACAATGGGGTCAGGTCCCTGGCGCAGGCGTCGCCGAGGTGGCACAGGAACTGCCATTGTTGTGCGCAAGTACGCCAGGGTCTGGTACCTAGCGCAGGGTGCCCTAGGTGGCACTAGGACTTCCGGGGTTGCGCGCGAGGACACCGGGGTCTGGTACCTCGCACAGGGGTCCCCCAGGTGGCTCAAGGACTTTCGGGGTTGCACGCTGGGACGCCGGGGTCTGGTATCTGCCACAGGGGCCGACCAGGTGGCACAGGAACTGCCGGGGTTGCACACGGTGACGCCGGGGTCTGATACCTGGTGCAGGGGCCGCCCAGGTGGTGTGGGGGCTGCCCATGTGATGCAGGGGCTGCCCAGGTTGTGCAGGGGCTGCTGCGGTTGTGCGCAGGCATGCCGGGGTCTGGTACATGGCACAGGGGGCGCCCAGTTGGCGAGGGGGTGCTGGGGTTGCGTACGTGGACGCCAGGGTCTGGTACCTGGCGCAAGGTCGCCCAGGGAGCGCAGGGAATGCCAGAGTGATGCGCAGGAATGCCGGGATCAGGTACCTGGCGCAGCGGCCTCCCAGTTGGCGCAGGAACTACCCTTGTTGTTCGCGAGGACGCTGGGAACTGATAATTAGCGCAGGGGACCCCAGGTAGCGCAAGGAATTCCAGGGATGTGCGCGAGTACGCCAGCAATCCCAGGCTGCCGGGATTGCGCGCGGTAACACCGGTGTCTTGTAACTGGCATAGGGGCCACCCAGCTGATGCAGGAAGCCCAGGTGGCACTGGGGTTGCCGGGTTTGCGCTGGGTTCTGGTTCATGGTGCAGGGGCTGCCCAGTGGCGCAGGGTCTGCCCATGTGATGCATAGGCCGCCTAGGTGGCACAGGGATTTCTGGGGTGGAGCGCGGGAACGCCAGGGTCTGGTACCTGGTGCAGGGGCCACCAAGGTGTCAAAGGGCCTTCCAGGGTGCCTTGCGTTGACGCCGTGGTCTGGTACTTGGCCCAGAGGCCACCCAGGTGATGCAGGGGCCGCCCAGGTGTCGCAGAGGCTACCGGGGTTGCGTGCGGGGACGCCGGGGTCTGCTCCCTGGTGCAGGGGTCGCCGAAGGAGCGCAGCTGCTGCCTGGGTTGCGCGCGGTAACACCGGGGTCTTGTACCTGGCTCAGAGGCCGCCCACGGGATGCCCAGGTGGCACAGAGGTAACGGGTTTGCGCGCGGGGATGCCGTGGTCTGGTACCTGACCTAGGGGCTGCCCAGGTGGTGCAGGTTTAGCCCAGGTGGCACAGGGGGACAGGGGTTGCACGCGGGGATGCCGGGGTCTGGTACCTGGCATAGGGGCTGCCCAGGTGGGGCAGGTTCAGCCCAGGTGGTACAGGGGTGACGGGGTTGCATGCGGGGATTCCGGGGTCTGGTACCTGGCGCATGGGTGGCCCAGGTGATGCAAGTGCAGCCCAGGTGGCGCAGGGGGGCCGGGGATTCGCACTTGGACACCGGGGTCTTGTACCGTGGACAGAGGCCGCCCAGGTGGCTCAGGGACTGCTGGGGTGGCGCGCTTGGACGCCGGTGTCTGGTACATGGTGCAGGAGTCGCCCAGGTGGTGCAGGGGCCGCCCATGTGATGCATTGGCCGACCAGGTGGCAAGGTAATTCTGGGGTGGCACGCGGGGATGCCGGAGTCTGGTACATGGCGCAGGGCCGGCCCATGTGACGCAGGATGCAGCCCAGGTTTCGCAGGGGGAGCCGAGGTTGCACACTTGGACGCCGGGGTCTCGTACCAGGTGCAGAGGCCACCCAAGTGGCTCAGGACCTCGGGAGTGGCACGCGTGGAAGCGGGGGTCTGGTACATGGTGTAGAAGGCGCCCAGTTAGCACAGGGGCCGCCCATGTGATGCAGAGGCCGCCCAGGTGGCACAGAGACTTCTGGGATGGCGCGCGGGGACGCCGAGGTCTGGTACTTGCCGCAGGGGCTGCCCAGGAGGCGTAGGGGCTGCCGGGGTTGAGTACCTGGACGCCGGTGTCTCGTACATGGTGCAGGGGCCGACCAGGTGTCGCAGGGGCCACCCAGGTGTCGCAGAGGCTGCTGGAGTTGTGCGCGGTGACGCCGGGGTCTGGTACCTAGCACAGGGGCAAAACATGTGGCTCAAGGACTTTCGGGGTTGCACGCGGGGACGCAGGGGTGTGGTACATGGTGCAGGGTTTGCCCAGGTGGCACAGGTGGCACAGGAAATGCCGGGGATCCGTGCGAGGTCGCCAATGTCAGGTACCTGGGGCAGGGGACCCCTGGTGGTGCAGTGACAGCTGGGATTGCGCGCGAGGACGCCAGGGTCTGGTACTGTACGCAGGGGTCGCCCAAGGAGTGCAGGGGCTGCCGGGGTTGCTCGCGGTAACACCGGGGTCTTGTACCTGGCGCAGGGTCCGCCCAGGGGACGCAGTGGGCGCCCAGGTGGCACAGGGGCTGTCGTGTTTGCTCGCGGGGATGCCGGGGTCTGGCACCTGGTGCTGGGGCTGCCAAGGTGGCGCAGGTACTGCTCGGGTGCCATGCGGGGACACCGGGGTCTGACCCCTAGCGCAGAGGCCGACCAGGTGTCGCAGGGACTGCCGGGGTTGCATGAAGGAACGCAGGGGCCTGGTACCTGGTGCAGGGGTCGCCCAGGGAGTGCAGGGACTGCAGGGGTGGCGCGGTGATGCCTGGGTCTGGTACCTAGCACAGGGGACCCCTAGTTGTCTGAAAGACTTTCGGGGTTGACGTGGGGATGCTGGGGTGTGGTACATAATGCAGGGGTCGCCCAGGTGGCGCAGCAACTGCCAGGGTTGCGCGCGAGGACGCCAGGGTCAGGTACCTGGCACAGGAGTCCCCCAGGTGGAGCAAGGACTCTGCGGTTGCACGTTGGGACGGCGGGGTCTGGTACCTGGCGAAGGGCAGCCCAGTTGGCAGTGGCTGCCGGGGTTGTGTGCGGGGACGCCAGGATCTGGTACCTGGCGAAGGCATCGCCCAAGGAGCGCAGGGGCAGCCGGGGTTGTGCACGGTAACACCGGGGGCTTGAACCTGGCACAGGGACCGCCCAGGGGAAGCAGGGGACGCCCAGGTGGCACAGCAGCTGCAGGGGCCTCCCACGTGGCGCAGGAACTGCCGGGGTTGCAGGCGGTGACGCCGGGGTCTGATACCTGTCGCAGGGGACGCCCAGGTGGTGCAGGAGCCACCTTTCTGATGTAGGGGCTGCCCAGTTGGCACAGGGGCTGCTTCAGTTGCGTGCAGGTATGCCGGGGTCTGGTACTTGGCACAGGGGACGCTCAGGTGGCGAGGGGCTGCCGGGGTTGCTTACCTGGACCCCGGGGTCTGGTACCTGGCGCAGGGGTCACCCAGGGAGTGCAGGGACAGCCAGGGTGGCGCGCGGTAATGCCGGCGTCTGGTGCTTGGCGCAGGGGCCGCCCAGGTCACGCAGGGGCCACCCAGGTGGTGCAGGAGCTGCTGGGGTTGCGCACGTGGACGCCAGGGTCTCATATATTATCAGAGGCCGCCCAGGTGTCGCAGGGGCCACACAAGTGGCCCAGGGCCTGCTGGGGTGGCTCACGGTGACGCCGGGTTCTGGTACCTAGCACAGGGGCCCTCCAGGTGGCTCAAGGAATTTTGGGTTTGCACGCGGGGACGCTGGGGTGTGGTACATGGTGCAGGGGTCGCCCAGGTGTTGCAGGGCCTGCCATGGTGGCTCACGGTTATGCTGGGGTCTGGAAACTAGCACAGGAGCCCCCACGTGGCTCAAGGACTATGGGGTTGCACACGGGGATGCCGGGGTCTGGTATCTGTTCAGGGGCCACCCAGGTGTCGCATAGCCTGCCAGGGTTGCTCACGGGAACGCCGGGTCTGGCACCTAGCGCAGGGGTCGCCCAAGGAGCGCAGGGGCTGCAGGGTTGCACGCGGTAACACTGGGGTCTTGTACCTGGCGCAGGGGCCACCCAGGGGACGCAGGGGATGCCCAGATGGCACAGGGGCTGCCGGGTTTGCGCGCGGGGATGCCGGGGACTGGTACCTGGCCCACGGGCCTCCCAGGTGACGCAGGTGCAGGCCAGGTGACGCAGGGGGCCCGGGGTTGCGCACTTGGACGCCGGGGTCTCGTACCGGGTGCAGAGGCCGCTCAGGTGGCTCAGGGCCTCTGGAGTGGCGCGTGTGTTTGCCGGGGTCGGGTACATGGTGCAGGAGCCGCCCAGGTGGCACAGGGGCTGCCGGGTTTGCGCGCGATGATGCCGGGGTCTGGTACTAGGCACAGGGGCCGCCTAGGTGGCGCAGTAACTGCTGGAGTTGCACGCGGTGACGCCGGGGTCTGATACCTGGTGCAGGGGCCGCCCAGGTGGTGCCGGGGCCACCCATGTGATGCAGGGGCCGCCCAGGTGGCGCAGAGGATGCTGCTGTTGCTCGCAGGCATGCTGGGGTCTGGTACTTGCCACCGGGGGCGCCCAGGTGGCGAGGGGCTGCCGTGGTTGCGTACGTGGATGCCGGGGTCTGGCACCTGGTGCCGGGGTCGCCCAGGGAGCACAGGGACTGCCAGGGTGGCGTGCGGTTACACCGACGTCTGGTACATGGCCCAGGGGTCCCCGAGGTGGCGCAAGGACTTCCGGGGTTGTACGGGGTGTCGCTGGATACGGGTACTTGGCGCTGGGGCACCCTAGGTGTCGCAGGGCCTTCCACACTGGCTCGCGGTGACGCCGGGGTCTGGTAGTGTCAGGTACCTGGAGAAGAGGTCGCCCAGGTGGCGCAGGAACTGCCATTGTTGTGCGCGAGGATGCTGGGGTTTGGTACCTAGCGCATGGGAAGCCGGGTGCGCAAGGACTTCCGGGGTTACACGCGATATTGCCCGGGTATGTTACCTGGCGCAGGGGTCGCCCAAGAAGCGCAGTGGCTTCCAAGGTTTCGCACAATAACACCGGGGTCTTGTGCCAGGTGCAGGGGCCACCCAGGGGACACAGGGATGCCTAGGCGGCACAGGGGCTGCCGGTATTGTGCATGGGGATGCAGGGGTCTGGTACCTAGCGCAGGGGCCGACAAGGTGGTGCAGGGTTTGCTGGGGTGGCACGCGGGGACACGGGGGACTGACCCCTAGTGCAGAGGCCGCCCAGGTGGCGCAGGGACTGCTGTGGTTGCACGCGTGGACACCAGGGTTTGGTACTGGCGCAGCGTCTGCCCAGGTGGCGCAGGGCCTGCTGGGGTGTTTCGCGGTGAAGCTGGGGTCTGGTACCTAGTGCAGGAGGTCCCCAGGTGGCGCAAGGACTTCCGGGGTTGCGCGCGAGGACGCTGGGGTCTGGTACATGATGCAGGGACCGCCCAGGTGGCGCAGTGACTGCTGGGGTTGTGCGCGAGGACGGCGGGGTCTGGTACCTGGCGAAGGGCAGGGCAGATGGCAGGGGCTGCTGGGGTTGTGCGCGGGGACGCCGGGTCTGGTACCTGGTGCAGGGGTCGCCCAAGGAGCGCAGGGGCTGCCGGGGTTGCGCGCGGTAACACAGGTGTGTTGTAACTGGCGCAGGGGCCATCCAGGGGACGTAGGAGACGCCCAGGTGGCACAGAGGCTGCCTAGTGTGCGCGCAATGATGCTGGGGTCTGGTACCTGGAGCAGGGCTCGCCCAGTTGGATCAAGGATTTTCGAAGTTGCACGCGGGGACGCCGGGGTCTCATACTGTGTGCAGAGGTCACCCAGGTGGCTTAGGGGCTGCCGGGGTGGCGCGCGTGGATGCCGGGTTCTGGTATCTACCGCAGGGGCCGCCCAGTTGGCGCAGGGCCTGCCAAAGTTGCGCGCGGAGACGCCGGGGTCTGGTACTTGGCGCAGGGGCCGCCCAGGAGGTGCAGGGGCTGCCGGGGTTGCGCGCGGTGACGCCGGTTTCTGGTACCAGCACAGGGGCCCCCCAGTTGGCTCAAGGACTTTCAAGGTTGCACGCAGGGCCGCTGGAGTGTGGTGCATGGTGCAGTGGTCGCCCAGGTGGCACAGGAACTGCCGGGGTTGCACGTGAGGACGCCAGGGTCAGGTACTTGGCGCAGGGGTCCCCCAGGTGGCACAAGGATTTCTGGGGTTACACGCGGGGACACCGGGTTCTGGTACCTAGTGCAGGGGCACCCCAGGTGTCGCACGACCTGCCGGGGTTGCTTGCGGTTACGCAGCAGTCTGGTACCTAGCACAGGAGCCCCCAAGGAGGCTCAAGGACTTTCAGGGTTGCACAAGTGGAAGCCGGGGTCTGGTATGTGGCGCAGGGTATGACCAGGTGACACAGGAACTGCCGGGGTTGCACGCGGTGATGCCGGGGTCTGTTAATGGCACAGGGGGTGCCCAGGTGGCGAGGGGCTGCCAGGGTTGCGTATGTGGATGCTTGCGTCTGGTACCTGGCACACGTGTTCCCCAGGTGGCGCAAGGACTTCCACGCTTGCACGAGGGGATGGCGGGGTCTTTTACCCGGCGCAGGCAGCCCAGTTGGCAGGGGCTGCCGGAGTTGCGCACAGGGACGCCGGGATCTGGTACCTGGCACAGACATCGCCCAGGGAGCGCTGGGGCTGCCAGGGTTGTGCACGGTAAAACCAGGGTCTTGTACGTGGCACAGAGACCGCCCAGGGGACGCAGGGGACGCCCAGGCAGCACAGGGGCTGCCGGTTTTGCGCGCGATGATGTCGGGGTCTGGTGCTTGGCGCAGGGGCCTCCCAAGTGGTGCAGGAACTGCCGGGGTTGCACGCGGTGAAGCTGGGGTCTGATACCTGGCGCAGGGGCCACCCACGTGGCACAGGGGCTGCTGCACTTGCACGCAAGTATGCCAGGGTCTGGTATATCGCACCGGGGGCGCCCAGGTGGCAAGGGGCTGCCGGGGTTGCGTACCTGGACGCTGGGGTCTGATACCTGGCGCAGGGGTCGCCCAGGGAGCGCAGGGACTTCTGGGGTGGCACGCGGTAATGCCGGCATCTGGTACTTGGCGCAGGTGCCACACAGGTGAGGCAGGTGCAACCCAGGTGGTGCAGGGGTGCCGGGATTGCACACTTGCATGTCGGGGTCTCATACCAGGTGCAGAGGCCGCCAAGGTGGCTTAGGGGCTCCTGGGGTGGTGCGCAGGGACGCCGGGGTCTGGTACTTGGCGCAGGGGTCGCCCAGGAGACGCAGGGTCTGCCGGCGTTCCGCACGTGGACGCCGAGGTCTCGTATAATGTCAGGGGCCGCCCAGGTGGCGCAGAAGCTGCCCAGGTGTCACAGAGGTTTCCAGAGATGGCGCGGTGACGCCGGGGTGTGTTACCTAGCACAGGGTCTCCCCAGGTGGCTCAAGGACATTCGGGGTTGCACATGGGGATGCTGGTTTGTGGTACATGGTGCAGGGGTCACACAGATGGCACAGGAAATTAGGGGGTTGCGCGCAAGGACGCCGGGGTCAGGTACCTAGCGCAGGTGTCCCACAGGTGGCGCAAGGACTTCTGGGGTTGCACGCAGGGACGCTGGGGTCTGGTACCTAGCGCAGGGGCACCCCACGTATTTCAGGGCCTGCCGGGGTTGCGCACGGGGACGCCGGGGTCTGTTACCTGGCGCAGGCGTCGCCCAAGGACCCCAGGAACTGCCGGAGTTGCCCTCGGTAACACCGGGGTCTTGTACCTGTCTCAAGGGCCGCCCAGGGGACGCAAGGGATGCCCAGGTGGCACAGGGGCTGCCGGGTATGCGCGCGACGATGCCGGGGTCTGGTACCTGGCACAGGTTCACCCAGGTGGCACAGTATCTGCCGGGGTTGCACGCGGTGACGCCAGGGTCTGATACCTGGCGCTGGGGCCGCCCAGGAGGCGCATGGGCTGCCAGGGTTGCGAACGTGGATGCCAGGGTCTTGTACATGGCGCAGAGGCCGCCCAGGTGTCACAGGGGACGCCCAGGTGTTGCAGAGGCTGCCGGGGTTGCGCGCAGTGACGCCAGGGTCTGGTACCTACCACAGGGGCCCCCCAGGTGGCTTAAGGACTTTCGGGGTTGCACGCGGGGACGCTGGGGTGTGGTACATGGTGCAGGGGCCGCCCAGGTGGCGCAGAGACTGCAGGGGTTGCGCGCGGGGAAGCCGTGTCAGGTCCCTGGCACAGGTGTCGCCTATGTGGCGCAGGAACTGCCAGGATTGCGCGCAAGGACTCCTGGGTCAGGCACCTGGCGCAGGTGTCCCCCAGGTGGCGCAAGGACTTCTGCGGTTTCACGGGGGTATGCCAGGTACGGATACTTAGCACAGGGGCCCCCCAGGTGTCGCAGGGCCTGCCGGGGTGGCTCGCGGTGACGCCAGGGTCTGGTACCTAGCGAAGGGCCCCCCAGGTGGGTCAAGGATTTTCGGGGTTGCATGCGGGGACGCCGAGGTCTGGTATCTGACGCAGGGGCTGCCCAGGTGTCGCATAGCCTGCCGGGGTTGCACGCGTGACGCCGGGGACAGGTCCCTGGCGCAGGGGTCGCCGAGGTGGTGCAGCAACTGCCATTGTTGTGCGCGAGGACGCCGGGGTCTGGTACCTAGCGCAGGGGACCCCAGCTGGCACAAGGACTTCCGGGGTTGCGTGCGAGGACATCGGGGTCTGTGACCTTGCGCAGCGACCGCCCAGGTGTCACAGTGACTACCGGGGAGGCACGCTGGGAAGTCGGGGTCTGGTACTAGCGAAGGCGCAAACCAGTTGGCAGGGTTTACCGGGGTTGTGCACGGCGACGCCGGGGTCTGGTTCCTGGCAATGGGGTCGCCCAAGCAGCGCAGGGTCTGCCGGGGTTTGGCGCGGTAACACTGGGGTCTTGTACCTGGCGCAGGGGCCGCCCAGAGGATGAAGGGTACGCCCAGGTGGCACAGGGGTGCCGTGTTTGCGCGCAGGGATGCTGGGGTCTGGTACCTGGTGCAGAGGCTGCCAAGGTGTCCCAGGGACTGCTGGGATTACACGCGGGGACACCGGGGTCTGACCCCCAGCGCAGAGGCTGTCCATGGGGTGCACGGACTTCTGGGAACGCCGGGGCCTGGTACTGGCGCAGGGGCAGCCCAGGTGGCACAGGGCCTGCTGGGGTGTTTCGCGGTGAGGCCGGGGTCTGGTACCTAGCACAGGGTCCCCCCAGGTGACTCAAGGTTTTCGGGGTCGCCGGGGTCTGGTATCTGGCGCCGGGCCGCCCAGGTGTCGCAGCGCCCCCTGGGGTTGCGCGCAGGAACACTGGTGTCTGGCACCTGGCGCAGTGGTCGCCCTGGGAGCAAACGGACTGCCGGGGTGACGCGCGGTAACGCCGGCATCTGGTTTGGCGCAAGGGCCGCCCAGGAGACGCAGGTGCAGCCAGGTGGCGCAGGGGTGCTGGGGTTACGCACTTGGACGTCGGGGTGTCGTAAAGGGTGCTGAGGCCGCCCAGGTGTCTCAGGGGCTGCTGGTGTGGCGTGCATGGACGCCGGTGTCTGGTACATGGTGCAGGAGCCGCCCAGGTGGCGCAGGGGCTGCAAATGTGATGCAGAGGCCACCCAGATGGCACAGGGACTTCTGGGGTGGCGCGCAGGGACGCTAGGGTCAGGCACTTGGCGCAAGGGTCACCCAGGAGGCGCACGGGCTGCCGAGGTTGCAAACGTGGATGCCGGGGTCTTGTACATGGCGCAGAGGCTGCACAGGTGTCGCAGGGGCCATCCAGGTGTTGCAGAAGCTGCCCAGGTTGTGCGCGGTGACGCCGGGGTCTGGTACCTAGCACAGGGGCCCCCCAGGTGGCTCAAGGACTTTCGGGGTTGCACGCGGGGACGCTGGGGTGTGGTACATGGTGCAGGGGCCGCCCAGGTGGCGCCGGGGCTGCTGGGGTTGCGCGCGGGGAAGCCGGTGTCAGGTCCCTGGCGCAGGGGTCGCCTAGGTGGCACAGGAAGTGCCGGGGTTGCACGCGAGGATGCCGGGGTCAGGTACCTTATGCATGGGTCCCTCATGTGGCGCAAGGACTTCCGGGGTTGCACGGGGGAGGCCTGGGATGGGTATTTACACTGGGGCCCCCCAGGTGTTGTAGGGCCAGCCGGGGTATCTCGCGGTGACGGCGGGGTCTGGTACCTAGCTCAGGAGCCCCCCAGGTGGCTCAACAACTTTTGGGGTTGCACGCAGGGACACTGGGGTCTGGTATCTGACACAGGGGCTGCCCAGGTGTCGCATAGCCTGCCCTGGTTGCACACGGGGATGCCGGGGTCAGGTCCCTGGTGCAGGGGTTGCCGAGGTGGCGCAGGAACTGCCATTTTTGTGTGCGAGGACGCCGGAGTCTAGTACCTAACGCAGGGGACCCCAACTCGCGCAAGGACTTCCGGGGTTACGCGCGAGGATGCCGGGGTCTGGAACCTGGTGCAGGGACCGCCGAGATGGCGTAGAGACTCCTGGGGTGGCACGCGGGGTAGGCGGGGTCTGGTACCTGGTGCAGGGGTCGTCCAGGTGGCGCTGGAATTGCCGGGGTTGAGAGCAACGACGCAGGGGTCTGGTACCTGGTTAAGGGGCCGCCCTGGAGACGGAGGGGCATCAGGGATTGCGCACGTGGACGCCTGAGTCTCCTACATGGTGCAGGGGCCGCCAAGGTGTCACAGGGCCTTCCAGGGTGGCTCGCGGTGACGCCGGGGTCTGGTACCTGGCGCAGGGGCCCTCCAGGTGACGCAGGGGCTGCCCAGGTTCACAGAGGCTACCAGGGTTGCGCGTGGGGATGACGGGGTCTGGTACCTGGCACAGGGGCCGCGCAAGGAGTGCAGGGTCTGCCGGGGTTGCACGCGGTAACACCGGGGTCTTGTAAGTGGTGCAGGAACCGAGCAGGTGACGCAGGGGCTGCCAAGGTGGTGCAGAGACTGCTGGGATGCCACGCGGTGACACTGGGTTCTGACCCCTAGCGCAGGGGCCACACAGGTGGCGCAGGGCCTGCCGGGGTGGCTCGCGGTGATGCCAGGGTCTGGTACCTAGCACAGGGGCCCCCCAGGTGGCTCAAGGTCTTTCGGGGTTCCAGGCGGGGACGCTGGGTGTGGTACATTGTGCAGGGCCCACCCAGGTGGCACAGGGGCTGCCAGGGTTGCGCGCGGGGACGCCGAGGTCAGGTCTATGGCGCAGGGGTCACCCAGGTGGCAAAGGACCTGCCGGGATTCCGTGCGAGGATGCCGGGGTCAGGTACTGGACGCAGGGTTCCCCCAGGTAGCACAAGGACTTCCGGGGTTGCAAGTTTGGACGCCGGGGTCTGGTACCTAGCGCAGGAGCCACCCAGTTGTCACAGGTCCTGCCGGGGTGGCTCACGGTGACGCCGGGTCTGATACCTAGCACAGGGGCACCCCAGGTCGCTCAAGGACTTTCGGGGTTGCATGCGGGGATGCCGGGGTCTGGTATCGGCGGCAGGGGCCCACCAGGTGGCGCAGGAACTGCCAGAGTTGCACGCGGTGACGCCGGGGTGTGATACCTGGCACAGGGGCTGCCCAGGTAGTGCAGGGGCTTCTCATGTGATGTAGGGGCCACCCAGGTGGTACAGGGGCTGCTGCGCTTGTGCGCAGGCATCACGGGGTCTGGTACATGGCACAGGGTTGCCTACGAGGATGCCTGGGTCTGGTACCTGGCGCAGGGGTCGCCCAGGAGCGCAGGGACTGTCGTGGTGGCGCGTGGTAACGCCGGAGTCTGGTGCTTGGCGCAGGGGTCGCCCAGGAGCGCAGGGACTGCCGGGGTGGCGTGTGGTAACGCCGGCCTCTGAAACCTGGCACAGGAACCGCCCAAGTGGCGCAGTGCCTGCTGGGGTGGCGCGCGGGGACGGTGGGGTCTGGTACCTAGCTAAGGGGCAGCCCGGATGGTAGGGGGTGCCGGGGTTGCGCGCGGGGATGACAGGTCTGGTACATGGCGCAGGGGTCGCCCAAGGAGCGCAGGGGCTGCCGGGGTTGCGCGCAGTAACACCGGGGTCTTGTACCTGGCACAGGGGCCAGCCAGGGGATGCAGGGGAAGCCCAGGTGGCACAGGGGCTTCCGGTTTTGTGCGCGGGGATGCCGGGGTCTGGTACCTGGCTTACGGGGCGCCCAGGTTACCCAGGTGCAGCCCAGGTGGTGCAGGGGGGCCGGTGTTGCGCACTTGGTCGCCAGGGTCTGGTACATCATGCAGTGGCCGCCCAGGTGACGCAGGGACTGCTGCATTTGCTTTCAGTAATGCCGGGGTCTGTTACTCGGCACCGGGTGAGCCCAGATGGCGAGGGGCTGCCGGGGTTGTGTACGTGGACACCAGGGTCTGTAACCTGGCTCAGGAGTTGCCCAGGGAGCGCAGGAACTGACGGGGAGGCGTGGGGTAATGCCAGCGCCTGTTACCTGGCGCAGGGTCCGCCAATGTGGCACAGGGACTCCTGGGGTGGAACATGGGGAAAACGGAGTCTGATATTTGGAGCAGGGACCACCAAAGTAGCGCAGGGCCCGCCGGGGTGGCTAGCAGTGACGCCGGGGTCTGGTACCTAGCACAGGGGCTACCCGGGTTGCTCAAGAAATTTTGGGGTTGTACGCGGGGACGCCGGGGTCTGCTATCTGGCGCAGGGGCCTACAAGGTGGCCCAGGTACTGCCGGGGTGGCGCGTGGTAACGCCGGCGTCTGGAACCAGGCGCAGGGGCCACCCAGGTGATGCAGGGGCCTCACAGGTGTCTCTGAGGCTGCCGGGGTTGCGTGCGGGGACGCCGAGGTCTCCCAAGGATCGCAGGGGAAGCCGGGGTTGCAGGCGGTAAACCGGGATCGTGTACCTGGCGCAGGGGCAGCCCAGAAGACGCAGGGGACGCCCAGGTGGCACAGGTGATGACGGGTTTGCACGCGGGGATGCCAGGGTCTGGTCCCTGGCGCAGGGGCCGCCCAGGTGACAAAGGTGCAGCCCAGGTGGTGCAGGGGGGCCGGGGTTGCACACTCGGTCGCCGGGGTCTCGTACCGGGCGCAGAGACCACCCAGGTGGCTCAGGGGATGCTGGGGAGGCGCGCGTGGACGCCAGGGTCTAGTACATTGTGCAGGAGCCACCCAGGTGGTACAGGATCCGACCATGTGATGCAGAGGCCACCGAGGTGTCACAGGGACTTCTGGGGTGGCGAGCGGGGATGCCGGGGTCTGGTATTTGGCGCAGGGGCCGCCCAGGTGGCGCAGGGCCTGCCGGGGTTACACGCGGTGATGCCGGGGTCTAATACCTGGCGCAGGGGCTGCCCAGGTGGTGCAGGGGCTGCACATGTGATGCAGGGGCCACCCAGGTGGCCCAGGAGCTGCTGCGGTTGCGCGCAGGCATGCCGGGATCTGGTAATTGGCACAGGGGGTGCCCAGGTGTCGAGGGGCTGCTGGGGTTGCGTATGTGGACGCCGGGGTCTGGTACCTTGCGCAGGGGTCGCCAGGAGGGCAGGGAATGGCGGGGTGGTGCGTGGTAACGCCGACGTCTGGTACCTGGCGCAGGGGTCGTCCAGGAACGCAGGGACTGCCGGGGTGGCGCGTGGTAATGCCGGCGTATGGAACCTGGCGCAGGGGCCACCCTGGTGACACAGGGGCCACCCATTGGTCTCAGAGGCTGCCAGGGTTGCGCGCGGTGACGCCGAGGTCGCCCAAGGAGTGCAGAACCTGCTGGGGTTGCGCGCGGTAACACCTGGGTCTTGTGCCTGGCGCAGGGGCCGCCCAGGGGACGCAGGGGACGCCCAGGTGGCGCAGGGACTGCCGGTGTGGCGCGAGGAGACGCCGGGGTCTGGTAACTTTCGCAGGAGATGCCCAGTTGTCGCCGGGGTCTGGTACCTACCACAGGGTCCCCCCAGGTGGCTCAAGGACTTTCAGGGTTGCACACAGGGACTCTGGGGTGTGGTGCATGGTGCAGGGTCACCCAGGTGGCACAGGAACTTCCGGTGTTGCTCGCGAGGACGCCGGGGTCAGGTAACTAGCGCTGGGGTCCCCCAGGTGGCACAAGGACTTCTGCGGTAGCATGCAGGGATGCAGGGGTCTGGTACCTAGCACAGGAGCCCCCCAGGTGGCTCAAGGACTTTCGGGGTTGCACTCAGGGACGCCGGGTTCTGGTATCTGGTGCAAGGGCCGCCCAGGTGTCGCATAGCCTGCCGGGGTTGTGCGCGGGGATGGCGGGGTCTCTTATTTGGCGCCTGGGCCACCCAGCTGATGCAGGTTCAGCATAGGTGGTGCAGGGACTTCTGGGATGGCGCGCGGGGATGCCTGGGACTATCCTTGGCGCAGGGGCCGCTCAGAAGGCGCAGGGCTGCCGGGGTTGCGCAAATGGACGCCAGGGACTTGTACATGACGCAGGGGCCACCCAGGTGTCACAGGGGACGCCCAGGTGTCGCAGAGGCTGCCGGGGTTGTGCACGGTGACGCCGTTGTCTGGTACCTGGCACAGGGGCCACGCATGTGGCTCAAGGAATCCCGGGGTTGCACGCGGGAATGCTGGGGTGTGGTACATTGTGCAGAGTCTGCCTATGTGGCACAGGGGCTGCCTGTGTTGCGCGCGGGGACGCCAGTGTCAGGTTCCTGGCGCAGGGGACCCCAGGTGATGCAATGACTGCCGGGGTTGCCCGGGAGGACGCAAGGGTCTGGTACCTGGCGCAGGCGTCGCCCAAGGACCGCACGTGGTCGCCCAAGGTTGCACTCGGTAACATCGGGGTCTTTTACCTTTCGCAGTTGCCGCCCAAGGGATGCAAGGGACGCCCAGGTGTCACAGGAGCTGCTGGGTATGCGCGCGATGATGCCGGGGTCTGGTACCTGGCACAGGGGCCGCCCAGGTGGCGCAGTTACTGCCGGGGTTGCACGCGGTGACGCTGTGGTCTGATACCTGGCGCGGGGGCTGCCCAGGTGGTGCAGGGGCCTCCCATGTGATGCAGGGGCCGCCCAAGTGGCACAGGGGCTGCTGCGGTTCGCAGGCATGACGGGGTCGGGTACTAGGCACCGGGGGCGTCCAGGTGGCGAGGGGCTGCCGGGGTTGCGTACGTGGACGCCGGGGTCTGGAACCTGGCGCAGGGGTCGCCCAGGGAGTTCAGGGACTGCCAGGGTGGCGCGCGGTAATGCCAGCGTTTGGTACCTGGCGCAGGGGTCACCCAGGTGACACAGGTGCAGCCCAGGTGGTGCAGGGATGCCGGAGTTGCGCACTTGGACGCCGGGGTATCATACCGGGTGCAGAAGCCGCCAAGGTGGCTCAGGGGTTGCCAATGTTGTGCGCCTTAACACCGGAGCCTTGTACCTGACACAGGGGCCGCCCAGGGGACGCAGATGAAGCCCAGGTGGCACAGGGACTACCGGGTTTGCGCTACGGGAATGTCTAGTACCTGGCGCCGAAGTCGCCACGGACGCCCATGGACAGCTGGGGTGACACACGGGGACACCGGGGTCTGGTATCTGGCACAGGGGCAGCCCAGGTGGTGCAGGGCCTGCCGGGGTTGCTCGCGGTGATGCTGGGGTCTGGTACCTAGCACTGGGGCCCCCAGGTGGCTCAAGGAATTTCGGTGTTGCACATGGGGACGCTGGGGTCTGGTATATAGCGCAGGGGCCGCCCAGGTGGCGCATGGCCTGCCGGAGTTGCGCGCGGGGACGAAGGGGACTCGTACTTGGCACAGGGGCCGCCCAGGATGCGCAGGGGCTGCCAGGGTTCCACGCGTTGACGCCGGTTTCTGGTACCTAGGACAGGGGCCCCACAGGTTGCTCAAGGACTTTTGGGGTTGCACGCGAGGACGCTGCGAGGTGGTGCATGATGCACGGGTCGCCCAGGTGGCACAGGAACTGCCGGGGTTGCGCGCGAGGACGCCGGGGTCAGGTACCTGGCACAGGGGTCCCCCAGGTGGCGCAATGACTACTGGGGTTGCACGCGAGGACGCTGGGTCTGGTACCTAGCTCAGGGGCACACTAGGTGTCGCAGGACCTGCCGGGGTGGCTCGCGGTTATGCAGGGGTCTGGTACCTAGCACAGAAGCCCCCCAGGTGGCTCAAGGACTTTTGGGGTTGCACAAGTGGAAGTCGGGGTCTGGAATCTGGCGCAGGGGTCGCATCGTCTGCCGGGGTTGCGCGCCGTGACAGCGGGGTCGGGTACTTGGCGCAGGGGCCGCCCAGGTGACGCAGGTGCAGCCCAGGTGGCCCAGGGGTGCCAGGGTTTCTCACATGGACCCCGGGGTCTCGTACCGGGTGCAGAGGCCGCCTAGGTGGCTCAGGGCCTTTGGAGTGGCGAGCGTTGATGCCAGGGGGAGGTACATGGTGCAGGTGCCATCCAGGTGGCGCAGGGGCCGCCCATGTGATGCAGAGGACACCCAGGTGGCAAAGGGACTTCTGAGATGGCGCGCGGGGATGCTGGGGTCTATACTTGGCACACGGGCAGCCCATGAGGCGCAGGGGCTGCTGGGGTTGCGCACGTGGACGCCGGGGTCAAGTACATGGCGCAGGGGCCGCCTGTCGGGGGCATCCATCGGTCTCTCGGGGCCAGCCAGAGAGAGAGAGATGCGAAGCTGACGGGGGGGCAGAAGATGGACGGTTGGACAAATAACCATAACTCCAACCGGGAGCCAAGTCTTGCAAAAACTCGTTTATTAGAAAGCACATCTGTCATTTATAGTAGAGGCAGTACAGGAAGTTCGCAATTAGTAGGGTGTGGCACCACGCTCTCCTGGGATCTATCATAGGTAGAGGCGCCTGTCGTCTGTGAGTACGGAAGGAGGTAACTACCTATCACAGCCCTCTTGAGGCTACCTCCGGGACTACCTGCGGGACCTCCCCCTGAGGAATTCGCCAGCGCCATCTTTGCCATTAATATGCTGAATTACTGCCACGTGGGAGAAGCCCGGTACTAAGAGCAGGCTTCTGCCAGTCCACCAGGCCCTTTCATGGCACTGGGTAGAGGGCCCAGCACTTCCGCGTTTCCTTTTTATTCAAAGCCAATGGCCAATACCTGGCTTAGGTGGCCCTGCTCGGGATTCAGAAGTTACCCGGCTTTTAGAAAGCCCACAGCATGCTTGTATCTCTGTCGTAGGTGCATCTGACCCAGCAGAGTCCTTACCCGTCATTGGTCATTGACCGGGCCGGGGTTTAATAATCGGGGCCCTCATATTGATTGGCCAAACTCTGATACCGGACCTAGATTTGGTGTATTTGGATGGCCTGGAGCCGCTTTAGTAGGAAGGAGGTTAGAGCATTAGAGCTTTAACCCATGAACCTCATCTCCCAAATATTGAACAACTTTATACAAGGCATTTATTTCATGTTCTAACCTACTATTTATATCTTCCTATATCCCTAACACTAAGGTAACATTCTTAGACAATCAATTAGCATGGGTGGCTGTCTGTACTTCTTGAGATAGAGCTACTGCAGCAATCGTGGCGGTGGCT
>PVJS01039818.1:0-18729 GCA_004027185.1 Glis glis | reverse complement strand
ATTTTTTTATACTTTATTTTGAAACCGGGTCTCATGAAGTTGCGGAGGGCTCCACTAGGTAGAGAGAGAGAACGAGAGAGACAGGGGGAGAGAGAGAGAGAGCTGAGGCTGGCCACAAACCCGGATCCTCCGGTCTCCGCCTCCCAAAGTACTGGGATTACAAGCATGTGCCACCACGCCCGGCTTAAATTCCTGTGCTTTAGAGGTCTTGTTGAGGAAGTTTCTACCTGTGCCTATATGATGGAGTGTTGGACTTATGGCTTCTTCAAATAATTTCATGGTCTCTGGTGTAACTTCCAAGTCTTTGATCCATCTCAAGTTGACTCTTGTGCAGGGTGAGAGGTAAGGTTTCAGCTCCATTTTTCTACAGGTAGATAACCAGTTTTCCCAGCACCATTTGTTGAAAAGACTGTCTTTTCTCCAATGTATGTGTTTGGCACCTTTGTCGAAAATCAATTGGGTATAAGTTTGTGGACTTGTTTCTGTATCTTCTATTCTGTTCTACTGGTCTATGTGTCTGTTTTTGTGCCAATACCATGCTGATTTTATTACTATAGCTCTGTAGTATAATTTAAAGTCAGGAATTGTGATGCCTTCTGCATGGTTCTTATTGCTGAGAATTGCTTTGGCTATTCTGGGTCTCTTGTTTCTCAATATGAAACTAATGACTGATTTTTCTAGTTGTGTGAAAAATGATGTTGGTATTTTGATAGGGATTCCATTGACTCTATAGATCATTTTTGGCTTATTGCTCTGGCAAGAGCTTCAAGGACTATGTTGAAAAGGAGTGGCGATAGTGGGCATCTTTGTCTTGTTCCTGATTTTAAGGGGAATTCTTGCAATTTTTCCCCATTCAATATGATGTTGGCTTTGGGTTTCTTATATATTGACTTAATGATGTTGAGGTATGTTCCTTCTATTCCGATTTTCTGTAGAGTTCTTAACATGAATGGGTGTTGAATTTTGTCAAATGCTTTCATCTATTGAAATGATCATGTGATTTTTGTTTTTAGTTCGGTTTATGTGGTGGATACATGTATTGTTTTGCGTATGTTGAACCAGCTTTGCTTTCCTGGGATGAAACCAACTTGGTCATGGTGTACGATTTTCTCAATATGGTTCTGAATGCGCATGGTTAGTATTTTATTTAGAATTTTTGCGTCTATGTTCATTAATGATATTGGTCTGTAATTTTCTTTCCTTGAGGTATCTTTATTTGTCTTTGGTATTAATGTGATGCTGGCCTCGTAAAAAGAGTTTGGAAGAATTCCATTTCTTTCAATTTCACGGAATAGCTTGTGAAGTATTGGTTTTAGTTCATCTGTGAAGGTTTTGTAAAATTCGGCTGGAAAGCCATCTGGACCTGGGCTTATCTTTGATGGAAGACTTTTTATTGTTGTTTCTATCTCTGTGCTTGCTATTGGTTGATTCAGTTTTTCTGTATCTTCTTGGTTCAATTTAGGTAGGTTGTATGTGTCTAGAAATCTTTCGACCTCTTCCATGTTTTCCATTTTATTGGAATATAAGTTTTCAAAGTAGCTTCTTATGATCCTCTGGATTTCTCCACTATCTGTGGTGATATCCCCTTTTTCATTTCTGATTTTGGTAATTTGCGTTGATTCTCTCCTTTTGGTTAGGTTAGCTAGTGGTTTGTCAATCTTGTTAATCTTCTCAAAGAACCAGCTTGTTGTTTTGTTGATTCTTTGTATTGTTTTTTTATTTTCTATTTCATTTATTTCTGCTCTGATTTTAGTTATCTCCTGCCTTCTACTGGCTTTGGGCTGCGATTGTTCCTGTTTTTCAAGATCCTTGAGGTGTGTCATTAGGTTATTTATTTGGATGTTTTCTGTTTTTCTTATGTGGGCACTCAGCGCTATAAATTTTCCTCTTAACACCGCTTTCAAGGTGTCCCACAGATTTTGATATGTCGTGTTTCTATTTTCATTTAATTCCAGGAATTTTTTTATTTCTCCCCTTATTTCTTTCCTGATCCAGTCCTCATTTAGGAGTGTATCATTCAGTCTCCATGTACTTATGTGATTACTTTTTGTCTTCCTGTTGTGATCTGAGAAGATGCAGGGAATTATATCACATCTTTTGAATTTGCTGGTGCTTGCTTTGTGACCCAGTATGTGGTCTATTTTGGAGAATTATCAGTGGGCAGCTGAGAAAAATGTGTATTCAGGTGTTGTTGGTTGAAATAATCTGTATGTGTCTATTAGATCCATTTGGTCTATAGTTTTCTTTAGGTCTGAGCAATCTTTATTCATCTTTTGTCCGGAGGATTGATCTAGTGGCGTGAGTGGTGTGTTGAAGTCTCCCAATATTATTGTGTTTGGGTCTATTTGGGACCTGATGTCCCGAAGACTTTGTTTTATGAATGTGGGTGCGCCCACATTGGGGCATAAATGTTTACTATTTTTATATTTTCTTGTTGGATTGTTCCTTTTATTAATAAGAAGTGACCCTCTTTGTCTCTTGTGATGTGTTTTAGCTGAAAGTCTGTTTTGTCTGATATAAGCGTTGCTACCCTTGCTTTTTTTCGATCTCCGTTTGAATGGTATATCTTTTTTCATCCTTTCACCTTTAGCGTATGAGTATCTTTGGCTAGAAGGTGAATTTCTTTTTTTTTTTTTTTTGCAGTACGGGGATTGAACCCAGGGGCATTCTACCTCCGCGCTACACCCCTGGTCCTATTTTTTATACTTTATTTTGAAACCAGGTCTCACGAAGTTGCGGAGGGCCTCACTAAGTAGAGAGAGAGAGAGACAGGGAGAGAGAGAGAGAGAGAGAGAGAGAGAGCGCTGAGGCTGGCCGCGAACCCGGATCCTCCGGTTTCCCCCTCCCAAAGTACTGGGATTACAAGGGTGCGCCACCACGCCCGGCTGAGGTTATTTTCTTGTAGACAGCATATAGTTGGGTTATGCTTTTTGATCCACATTGCCAGTCTGTGCCTTTTAACTGGGGAGTTGAGTCCTTTGACATTCTATGTTATTATAGAGATATGATTTTTGTTTCATATCATTTTGAGTTTTATTTTCTATTTGCTGTAGTGACAAATCTTCTTTAGTTGCCTACCTGGTGGAGTTCACCTCCCCTGTGGTTGTGAAAGTTGCTTGTTTTTCCTTCTTTGTGGTTTATTTCTTTTAGGATTTTTCTCTAGTGTTGGCTTGCTCCTCATGAATTCTTTAAATGTTTGTTTATCATGGAACATTTTTATTTCTCCATCAATTTTATTTATTATTTATTTATTTATTTATTTATTTATTTTTTGCAGTACCGGGGATTGAATGCCGGGGTGTTCTACCTCCGCGCTATGCCCCCGGCCCTATTTTTTATACTTTATTTTGAAACCGGGTCTCACGAAGTTGCGGAGTGCCTCATTAAGTAGAGAGAGAGAGAGAGAGAGAGAGAGGAAGAGAGAGAAAGAGAGAGAGAGCTGAGGCTGGCCACGAATCCGGATCCTCTGGTCTCTGCCTCCCAAAGTACTGGGATTACAAGCATGCACCACCACGCCCGGCTCTCCATCAATTTTAAACGATAGCTTTGCTGGATATTTCGGTCTTGGTTGGAAGTTGTTTTCTTCCAGGGTCTGGAGTACTTTGTACCAATCCCTCCTGGCATTCCTGATTTGGGTTGAGAAGTCTGAGGTGATTTTTATTGTTTTGCCCCTGTATGTCACCCATTCTTTTGTTCTTGCTGCTTTTAGGATTCTTTCTTTGGCCTCTATGTTAGTCATTTTAATTATTACGTGGCGAGGGGAGGCCCTTTTTTGGTCCTGTCTTAACGGTGTTCTATATGTCTCCTGTATGTGTATATCCAAATCTTTCTCTATGTTCGGAAAATTCTCTGAAATTATTTCTTTGAAGAGGTTTCTTATACCCTTGGTCTGTGCTTCTAAACCTTCTTCAATGCCTTTTATCCTTAGATTAGGACGTCTTACATTGTGCTGTATTTCTTGAATGGCCAGGGTGTGTTGTTGTAATATCTTCTGTATATCATTGACTGTGTTCTCAGTTTTGAATGAGCTGTGTTCCAAGAGTGATACCCCATTTTCCATGTGGTTGAGCCTACTAGGGTTGGTTTCTATTGCAGTCTTTAATTCGTTTATTGACTCCTTCATTTCGTTCAGAGCTTCTTTCTGATTCTTCCTTAGAGCCTCAACTTCCTCCTTCATCTCCTTAATACTTTCTTTGAGGCCTTTCATCGTTCTGAAGATCAAAATTCGGAATTCTCCGTCTTGCATTTCTTGCAGGTCAGAGTCAGTGATCTCACTTGTTGATGCATTGTGGGTGTTTCTTGTTTCCTCACTGTTCTTCATTCTTGTATTTTTGGTGTTTTTTCCATTTTGTGTTTCTGTTGCCTCCGCATCATCTTCCTTTCTGTGTATGAGACCTCTTCATGGTTCCTGTAGTCCCAATTGGGTCAGTACGCTGCAGGCTGTGGATCCCTCTTATCTGGTTGGCTGGGGCATGGTATTGTGTGTGGAGGGGTATGCAGGGTCCAGAGCTCGGGTGTTGGCATGTGAGGAGCACTTCGAGGTGCAGTGTTGGGTGTGGGCGCTGAGGCGCGGGTGACAGTGCCGGAAGGTGCCCTGTTTCCGAGGCATGGGTGCTGGGGGTTGCCCAGGCCCCTAGGGTAGCACACGTGCTCCAGGTCTCAGACAATGTCCCCGGAGGGTGCCTGGGCTCTGATGCGCTGCGCTGAGGATTTCGAACAGGCCTGTGGGAGGTGTGGGCTCCGAGTATCGAATAACAGCGCCTAGGGGTGCACAGGCTCTGAGGCGCGGCACAGAGTATCGCGCGTGGGTCCCAGGGGTGAGCGTGTGCTCCTAGATCTCAGGTGGCAGCTCCAGGGCGTGCCCTAACTCAGAGACAGCCTGGAGAGTTGCGCAGGTCTTGGGTAGTGGCGCAGGAGGACACTGAGGCCTGGGGCGGGTACAGAGGCTGCTGGGGTGACGCGGGGGGGGACACTGAGGCCTGGGGCAGGCACGGAGGCTGCCGAGGTGACGCGGGGGGACACTGAGGTCTGGTACCTGGCGTAGAGGCCGCCGAGGTGACTCCGAGGCCCGGGGCAGGCACAGAGGCTGCCGAGGTGACACGCGGGGATGCCGAGGTCTGGTACCTGGTGCAGAGGTCACCAAGGTGATGCTGAGGCCCGGGGTGGGCGCAGAGGCCACCGAGGTGATGCCGAGGTCTGGAGCAGGTGCAGAAGCCACTGGGGTGATGAAGGAGGACGCCGAGTCCTGGGGCGGGCACAGAGGCTGCTGGGGTGACGCGGGGGGGACACTGAGGCCCGGGGTGGGCACAGAGGCCGCCGGGGTGACACGGGGGGACACCGAGGTCTGGTACCTGACATAGAGGCCGCCGAGGTGACTCCGAGGCCCGGGGCAGGCACAGAGGCTGCCGAGGTGACGCGTGGTACCTGGCGCAGAGGTCACCAAGGTGATGCTGAGGCCCGGGGTGGGCGCAGAGGCCACCGAGGTGACGCCGAGGTCTGGAGCAGGCACTGAGGCCACCGGGGTGATGAAGGAGGACGCCGAGTCCTGGGACGGGCACAGAGGCTGCTAGGGTGACGTGGGGGACGCCTAGGCCCGGGGTTGGCACAGAGGCCGCCAGGGTGACGCGGGGGGACACCAAGGTCTGGTACCTGGCGCAGAGGCCGCCGAGGTGACTCCGAGGCCCAGGGCGGGCAGAGAGGCTGCCGGGGTGATGCGCGGGGACACCGAGGTCTGGTACTTGGTGCAGAGGCCACCGAGGTGATGCCGAGGCCTGCAGCGGGCACAGAGGCTGCCGGGGTGACCCCGAGGTCTAGAGTGGGCACAGAGGCCACCGGGGTGACGAAGGAGGACGCCGAGGCCTGGGGCGGGCGCAGAGGCTGCCGGAGTGACGTGGGGGGGGGGAGACGCCGAGGCCCAGGGCAGGTGCAGAGGCTGCTGGGGTGACGCACGGGGACGCCGAGGTCTGGTACCTGGCGCAAAGGCCGCCCGCCGAGGTGATTCCGAGGCTTGGGGCAGACACAGAGGCTGCCAGGGTGACACGGGGTGGGAGAGATGCCGAGGCACAGGGAGGGTGCAGAGGTTGCTGGGGTGACGTGTGGAGACACCGAGGTCTGGTACCTGGCGCAGAGGCTGCCTAGGTGACACTGAGGCCTGGGGCAGGCGCAGAGGCCGCCGAGATGACTCAGACCTGGGGCGGGCACAGAGGCTGGCGCAGAAGCCGCCGAGGTGACTCCGAGGCCCGGGGTGGGTGCAAAGGCTGCCGAGGTGACACGCAGGGACACCAAGGCCTGGGTCGGGCACTGAGGCCGCCGGGGTGACACTGAGGTCTGGAGCGGGCGCAGAGGCCACCGGGGTGACGAAGGAGGACGCTGAGGCCTTGGGTGGGCGCAGAGGCTGTCAGGGTGATGCGCAGGAACGCCGAGGTCTGGTACCTGGCGTAGAGGCCACCGAGGTCTTAGCTGTCACTTTCAAATAAACCCACTTCTCAGGTGCTGAGTAAAGTACTGGATAATGTTTAGACTGATGAATGATAGTGAGTATTCATCAACACAGCGCCATCTCAGTTGTGCAGTGGCACCACTTTATGTACCCGGCATTCTTCGATACCCTGCCCATCAGTTATATCTACCCACCTTCCGAAACATCAAGTTGCTTCCTGGGAGATCAAGATCCCAAGACCTCCATGTTGCAATACCTGAAAGAAGCCGGCCTCTAAAGTCCATAGGTATAATTAAATATCAAGATAAACACTTCTGCTCTGTGTTTAGAATGTGGAGCCACCTGCTGAATTCTGTAATTGCTGAAACTAAAATCTAAAAATTCAATTCAGCACATATCTTTTATAGATCTACTTTATTAACATTAATCTTGAAACTCAACTTAGGGTTCTCTCCTTATGGTAGCAACTAAGTTGTCCAGGAAGACCTTTCAGGGTAAATCAGAGACTTACTTGCTCAGTGATCCTATGCATATATTGTCAACTGGAAACAAAAGGTCTGGTAACCTTTTCTGGGGGTAGTGGTGGCAGGAGAGAAGTCCTGGTTATTAGTAGTGGTTAAGGCTAAACATGGTAATACTCAGGAAAAACTAAAACAGACAGGTATCTAAATTGAAATTTAGCCATTCTTAATAAATATCATTAAATCTTTAATAACAGCATTATAGTACAAGTATTAGTAATACTAAGTATTAACAATTAGTATTATTAAATTATTAAGATTCTATGAATTTGCTCATCATAGCAAAGAGGTAGGTACTATGATTATTCCCATGCAGTAGGGAAACTGAGATGCAGAGATGTTTGAAATAACTTGCCCACTGGGAGGCTGAGACAGGAGGATTCCAAGTTCCAGCCAGCACCAGCAACTTAGAAAGACCCAGTTTAAAAATAAAAGATAAAAAGGACTGAAAGTGTAGCTCAGAGGTAGAGCCCCCTTGGGTCCAGTCCCCAATACACGTACACACAAAAGAAGTAACTTGCCGTAGGACCTGGGTAGTGACTAGAATGATATAGATAATGGGGGGATAACATATATAGGCAAATAGACTTTATGGTTTTGAATGTTGCTAAGACTTTGAAGTTCTTTTACTTTTCTTATTTTAATTACATTTCTATTTTTTGTAAACCAGAAGCCCCATTCCAAATCCCTATTCTTAGATTTCTGGCAGCTTGGACATCTACCCAGATGACTGGTATTTCAATCTTTTTTCTTTTCAAAGTACTCACTTGTAGGTGGCAGTGTTAGTTTCAAACCCTACTTTGCATTTTTTCTGGGGAAGATTAGAAAAAGCCATCTGGTTAGCATCACCCTAAAAAATTCTTCTGTGAGTGGGACTTCCTTAAGAAAAAAATGTAAGAGAAAGAAATGTGCTACAAAGCTAGGCAGAATACAAACAGAAAAAATTAGAAACTAAAGCATTAATTCTGATACTTATCAGAATTATCTTTCTGAAGCCAGGTGTGGTGGTGCACACTTGTAATCTCAGTGCTTGGGAGGCTCAGACAGGAGGATCGCAGGTTCAAGTCCAGTCTCAGCAACTTAGGGAGGCCCTCCACAACATAGTGAGACCCCGTTTCCAAATAAAAAATAAAATAGGGGTGGGGGTGTAGCTCAGAGGTAGAATACCCCTGGGTTCAATCCCCAGTACCACACACACACACAAAAGAAAGGAAGGAAGGAAGGAAGGAAGGAAGGAAGGAAGGAAAGAAGGAAGGAAGGAAGGAAGGAAGGAAGGAAGGAAGGAAGAAAGGAAGGAAGGAAGAGAAAGAAAGAAAGAAAAAAGATCTTTCTGTGTAATAAATTTACTTTTCTTCAAGTCCCCTCCCCACTTTTTCTTTTGAGGAGAGGTTCTTTTTCAGAAGGCCTCACTAAGTTGCTCACTAAGTTGCTTCAAACCTGTGATCTTCCTGTCTCAGCCTCCCAAGTACTGAGATTACAGGCATGCAGGTATGACCACCCCATGATGACTTACATGCTGTACGTGTTAGCTTTCCATTGCTGTGACAAAATACCCGACATAAATCAACTTAAAAGGAGGAAAGATTGAGTTTGGCTTACAGTTTCAGAGGTTTCAGTTCATAGTCACTTGGTTCCATTGTTTCAGGATCTTCGGTGAGGCAGAACATCATGGTGGAGAGGGCATGGGAGGAAAGCTGCTCACCTCATAGCAGCTGGAGTGGGGGGAGGGAAGGGGGGGAGAGAGAATGGAACTGGTGCAAGATATGCCCTTGGAGGATACACCCCTAGTGACCTATGTCCTTCAACTAGACCCCATCGCCTAAAGTTTCTGCCGCTTCCCAATAGTTCCACGGTGACACGGTGACACCGTGCATCAAACACTGAGCATTGCATTTAGTCAAGCAGTGATTAGTGAGCACCGACCATGTACCAGGCAGTGTGCCAAGCACCTGCCATCTCAGAACTGTTCCCTTTCTTGCCTTGATGTTTTACCCAATTTCGACTCTTAGGAAAAGCTTCCTCTGTGCCCTCTGAATTAGTTCAGGTCCTCCAGAAAGTGAATGCTGAGGCAGTATTAGACATGCAAAAGATTTATTGGGGGAGACTTCTGTGGGAGAAAAAGGGAAGGAACCAGGAGTGAGCAGGGAAAGCCTCAGATTCCAATGCAAGTCTGACATCTATTAAAGGAGAGGAAGAAATAAGGAGAGTGGAATAGGAAAAGACAGTGGCAATATTCTAAGAAAATTTTAGCTAGGCTAGCGGGAAGTTCCCTAGCCAGAATTGCACATTAGAGAAGTCCTAATGGGTTAGGAATGGGCTAGCACTAATACCCCTGTGCTCAGTCATTGGCTGGTTGCACTTCAGAAGAAGCATGGCCTCAGCCTCAAGCATGGTGATTGATCCAGAAAGCCATCAACCAATCAACTGTGCTCTCCGCTCAGGAGGTAGACCTGGCAATACAAACCCAGGGTCATCACACCCTCATGATACATTCGGTTCCTCCTGTTATTTGCTCTTTTGGTAACATGTGTTTTCCTTTTCTATATTATTATCATTAAAATTAGATTTTTGTTTTCTAAATTTTAAAGGCTTTCTTTTCCTCTGAACTACATGAGGGTTGTTGTTAGGTCAATTTTGTTTTTCACTGCATCCCAGCTATATTAGCCAGGGTTTGCTAGAGTAACAGAACTCACAGAATATGTATATGGCAAAGGGGGATTTATCAGATCAGCTTACAGTCTAAAGCAGTGTAGTCCCAAGTGGCTGATTGCTCGAGGCGAGCTGGAGGAGCCAGCAGCTGGTTGAGTGGTCCAAGAACTGGCTTCTCAGTATAAGAGTGACTTGTAATGCCGTCCCAGTCCAAGATGGAAAGGCCAGGAAACTCCCCAGAGAAACGCTGGGGAAGTCCAGTTTGAAGAGCAAAAGGGATGAAAGCTGATATGAGCTTCTCTCAGGAAGAAAGCCTTCATGCGGCTTTCTCCTTTTATCCAGGTCCTGCGACTATGAGAACAGTGCTGCCTACATTCAGGACAGGACTTCTCCTTCAATCTGCCATTTCACAAGCCAATCAGCTCATGAACACACCCAGAGTCACATAATCTTAGGTGTTTCATAATCCAGTAAAGTACACAATCCAGATTAGCCATCACACCCATGATGCACAAGCTGGGCGTGGTGGCACATGCCTATAATCCCAGCACATGGGAAGCTGAGACAGGAGGATTTCAGGTGTGAATCCAGCCTCAGCAACTCATCGAGGCTCTCAGAAACTTACTCTAGTACCACACACACACACACACACACACACACACACACACACACACACACACAAATAATGATAGTCATTAGTTTTATTTTCTCTATTCTGTTCTACACATTACTACATTCATTCAAACTAGTGTTACACTGTAGTAAAAAACTGCAGATTTCAGCTTAATGTTATATTTTTAGGACATATTTATTTATTTATTTATTTATTCATTCATTGTGGTACTGGGGATTGAACTTAGGGGAATTCTACCTCAGTACTACACCCAGTCGGGCATGGTGGCACACGCTTGTAATCCTAGTACTTGGGAGGCTGAGACAGGAGGATTGCAGGTTCCCGACCAGCCTCAACTACTTAGTGAGGCCCTCTGCAACTTAATGAGACCCTGTTTCAAAATAAAGAATAAAAAATAGGGGTGTAGCTTGGAGGTAGAATGTCCTCAGGTTCAATCCCCAGTACTGCAAAAAAAAAAAAAAAGAACTACACCCTCAGCCCTATTTTATTTTTATTTTTGAAACAGGATCTCGCTAGGTTGATGACAGTCTCACTATTTGCTGAGGCTGTCCTTAAACTTGTGATTCTCCTGTCTCAGTCTCCCAAGTACGGGGATTACAGGTCTGTGCCACCAGGCCTGGCTTTATTTTTAATATATTAGAAAAACTTAACCAAAAGTGGTGAAGCTTTGAAGATGGACTTATGAATGTACTAACATTCACTTAAGCTCTAAGAAAGAGCTCCCAGGTTCTATTGTTAGTTCTTTTCAGTTTCTTCAGTGGGTATGTTCTGGCACCTTCTCTCTTCTGGGCGAAGAGAGCCCTGTAGGCTGTCGGGTGTTAGTATCTCTCTAAACAACCTGCCTTTCTCTCTACTTGCCTTTCCTTTCCAGAGAGCAAAAATTTCAGCAGAGATGGCAGAAAGTGTTAGGGAGATGGGAATGGAGATATAAATGAATAAATCCAGGATGAAGGAATTTGGAGGTTGTAGATGATTCCAAATCACTGATAAACTCAAGACCCTATTCATATGCCAAATATAACATTAAAAAAAATCACAAAAACCACATCAAAATCCCCAAGTGCCTCACTGCTGCCCTTTGGTGGTGCACACTTGTAATCCCAGTACTTGGGAGGCGGAGACCTGAGGATCCAGGTTCGTGGCCAGCCTCAGCTACTTAGTGAGGCCCTCTGCAACTTCGTGAGACCCGATTTCAAAATAAAGTATTAAAAAAATAGGGTCGGGGGTGTAGCTCGGAGGTAGAACGCCCCTGGGTTCCATTCCTGGGGTCGCAAAAAAAAAAATGATGGGGATTGAGTGTAGGAAGGGGCGAGACTATACTGGGGGAGAAGCAGAGTGCCAGAGTTCAGCTATTGAGAGTCAAGGTTTGTCTGTGGCATTATTTTTGAAATCTTGAGCAAAGTGCTTGGCCTGAGACTCACTTCCCACCTGTAAAGTGGAGATAATGATAGTAGGTAGGCTAAGGGGTTATTAATCAGATGGTAAGAGATAATTTATGTAAAGTGATTAGCAAGTGCTTAGCATTAGTAAGCTCCCAGTAAATCGCTCTATCAATTCTTGTGAAGATTTCTGCAGTACCCTATTTTAACCATTTTCAAAATGTAGTCAGTGGGCATTTTCAGGGATCATGAGATCAAAATTTTCATAAGAATTTATTGTTTTCATGTGTTAACATTGGCTTTCATGGTTCAAAGGCAAACATGGCAGATAACAATGCAATACTGTTTCATAACAAGATGGCCATAATAAAATAAATAGACAGTAGCAAGTGCTGGCAAGGATATGGAGAAGTTGAAACACTCATTTGTTGCTCATAGGAATGTAAAATAGTACAGCCACTTTGGAAAACGGTTTGGTAGTTCCTCAAAAGAGTAAACATAGAATTACCATTTGACCCAGTAATTTCACTAGTAGGTATACACCCAAGATAATTGACAACATATGTTTAAACAGTGATTTGTTCAAGGCAGCATTATTCATAATAGCCAAAAAGTGAAAACAACCCTAATATCTATCATCCAATGAAAAGTTAAAATATGGTATATTCAAACTATGGAATATAGGAGTGAACAGTAATGTGGGGGTATCTTGTGCATTGTTAGTATGTTGGTAGCATTCCTGGCTTCTTAACTCATTAGATGCCAGTAGTTAACTTATTCCTTCAAGCTGTAATCACTGAAAATTTCCTAATGTCCCCTGGGGAGGGGGGAATCACCTCCTGTTGCACTCTACTAATTAATAGTCCTTACTTTCTTCACTGCCATTCACTTGAAGTTTACAAAGGTTCCAGGCAGGGTGTGGTGACCCACGCTTGTAATCCCAGTATTTGGTGGTGACCCACGCTTGTAATCCCAGTATTTGGGAGATAGAGACAGGAGGACTGCAGGTTTGTGGCCAGCCTCAGCAACTTAGTGAGGACTTCTGCAATTTAGTGAGACCCTGTCTCCAAATAAAAGAATAAAATGGGGCTGGGGGTGTAGATCAGAGGTAGAATGTCTCTGGGTTCCATCCCTAGTAACACACACACACACACACACACACACACACATCCAGTTTCCAGTTTTGCTTAGGAATGTCCTTAATGGTTGGGCATGGTAGCGCATGCTTGTAATCCCAGTACTCGGGAGGCTGAGACAGGAGGATTGCAGGTTCGCCACCCAGCCTCAGCTACTTAGTGAGGCCCTCCGCAACTTAATGAGACCCTGTTTCAGAATAAAGAATAAAAATTAGGGCTGGGGGTGTAGCTTGGAGGTAGAATGTCCCTGGGTTCAATCCCCAGTACCGCCAATAAAATAAAATAAAATAAAATAAATGAATACACGTCTTTGAAAATATTTTATATGAAAAGTAAGAAGTATTGATAAAGTGATGAGGTAGAATAGAAAAGATAGAAATATTAGGCAGAAAGGAGACATTGGGAAAATAGAGATTTAAAGTTTTGAAAGTTCATAATCTAACTCCACTCTATAGGGTGCGTTCAGTCAGGCAGGAGCCTTAATGAGTCCACACCCTTAATCACAATGGCTCCTCTCCACACCTGAGATGCTTAATGTAAATAGGGTGGGTGAGGAGGACAAGGGTCAGACTCCACTGCCTATCTATTGCCAGGGAAACTGAGGACTAAGAGGAAGTCCTGCCCTCTACTGTGCGGCCCTACCTACCCCCTCCTATAAAAGAACTGCGAAAGCACGCGGACTCTCTTGCTCGCTTGGATGGATGGACACGTGCAGGGAGACTTGCTCTCCCCTTCTTGAGATGACCCCCAACCTGTATCCCCACCTTTCTTAAATTAATTAAACCTTTGCCTTTTTCTGATGGCACGTGTTGAAATTCTTATTCATCATGGAGGCCAAGGACCCCTCAGAATTAGCATGTCTCCCCATGACAAAAGCACTATTTATTTTTATACTGGGGATTGAACTCAGGGGTGTTCTACCTCCGAGCTACACCCCCAGCCCTTTTTATTTATTATTTTGAAACAAAGTCTCACTAAGTTGCTGAGGCTGGCCTCAAACCTGCAATCCTCCTGTCTCAGCCTTCCAAGTACTGGGATTACAGGTATGCACCACCACACCCAGCTCATAAAGCACTTTTGCTACACACCAAAGAACTTGAGTTAGCTGCAATCTGAACTAGATGCTTTTATCATGAAACATTATTCTATTGAAATATATATTGACATACAAACAGGTTATTCAGACAGGTATTTGGCACTTTCCTGAAAATAAAGTGTAGCTGTCAGTTTAAGATAAATACCTACATGTTGCCATTGATATAACTGAGCTTTCAAGCAAAAACAGGAAGTTTGTAAAAGTTGTATTATCTCTGTGATCTTGACAGCTCCCAAATATTTAAAGATTCTTCTGGAGGGATGGGAGTAATATTAAGAAATGTGATATTTTGTTGATGTAGGATAAAATGTGTCAATATTTAGAACTTCTTCATAACTTAGTGAACCAGTATTTCCAAATGACCAATGTAGCATATTACAAGATCACGCATGGTTTAAAAGATTTATTCAAAGTACAACATGGCTCCATGGTTTTTTCCTTTTAATTTTTTTTTTTTTTTTTTTGCGGTACCGGGGATTGAACCCAGGGGCGTTCTACCTCCGCACTACACCCCTGGCCCTATTTTTTATACTTTATTTTGAAACCGGGTCTCACGAAGTTGCGGAGGGCCTAAGTAGAGTGAGAGAGAGAGAGAGAGAGGGAGAGAAACACAGAGAGAGAGAGAGAGAGAGAGAGAGATCTGAGGCTGGCTGCGAACCCCGATCCTCTGGTCTCCGCCTCCCAAAGTACTGGGATTACAAACGTGCGCCACCATGCCCGGCTTTCCTTTTAATTTTGACAGACTTTTGAGGTATAATTGAGACATAATAAGTTGCACATGTTTTTACATATGAACACACACACATGAAACAACACTCAAGATAGTGAACATGAATATCACTCCCCAAACTTTCCTTGAATGATTTCACCAATGTTTCTCTCTTGCCTTTCTCTGTTTCCCTTCCCCATCTGCCAGGCCACCACTGACCTGCCTTTTTTCACTGAAGATTTATTTACATTTTGGAAATTAATATAAATAGGATTATGTAGAATATACATTTTGGGGTCTGATTTACTAATCATAATTGTTTGAGACTGATCCATTTGTTGCATGTGTCAATAGTTTTCTTTTTATTCTGAGTAGCATTCTGTTGTATGGATATACCATGAATTGTTTTTCCATTTTCCTGTTGATGGAAAGTTGTGTTGTTCTAGTTTTTGGCTATTACAAATACAATTGCTGTGAATATTTGTGTATAAATATTTGTGTGTATGTACACTTTCATTTCTTTTGGGTAAATACCTAGGAGTGGAATGACTGGATCACTTGTAAACATAGGCTTAAGTTTTTAAGAAACTGCCAAAGTGTTTTCCAAAGAAGTTGTACCATTTTATATCTCCATTAGTAGTGTAGGAGAGTTTCAGTTGCTTCCTGTTCTCACCAACACTTGGTATGTTAGTGTTTTTAATTTTACCATTAGATAGGTAGGCTGTGGTATTTCGTTGTGGTTTTGATTTGTATTTTCCTGATCAGTAATGCTGTATGCCTTTTTGTCTGTTTATTTGCCATTTAAGTGACTCCTATAAAAAAAAGCTGGTTTTACTTCTTTTTCAATTTAAATTCCTTTTAATTTTTTTTCTTGCCTTATTGCACGGGCTAGAATCCCCAGTACAATGTTGAACAGAAGAGGGAAGAGCAGAAATCTTTGCCTTGTTCCAGATCTTAGGGTGAGAACATTCAGTTCTTTACCATTGAGTATGATGCTTTTTATAGATGCTCTCTTTCAAGTTGAGGAAGTTTCCTGGTAATCGTAGGAGTGGAAATTGGATTTTGTCCAATGCTTTTGCTGCCTCTATTGAGATGACCATTTAGTTTTTCTTTCTTAGTCTTAGTTAATATGGTGAATTATACTGATTGATTTTCCAATGCTAATTCAACTTTGCATTCCTGAGATAAGCCCCCCATTTAGTCATGTTGCACTATCTTTTTATATACTGTGAAATAAAAATAGCTAAAATTTTGTTAAGAATTTTTGCATCTGTCTTTATGAAGGATATTGGTCTGGAGTTTTATTTTCTTGCTTAATAGATAGAGTTTGTGCATTAGGGTGTTCCAATCAGCATTCTTACAGCCATAATCTAAAGACCTGGCCATGTAGGAAAGAAGATTTATTTTCTTACAGTTTCGGTTCAGTCCATATGAGGCTCGCGATAACAGATCTGGGGACATGGTGGTGGAATATGGAGAGAGGGAGAACACATAGGCTGTGCTCCTCACATCATGGAGGCCAGAAGCAAGAGAAAGAGCAGGGGGAGGAAGAACCATATATAATCCCCAAGGCCACATCCCCAAGGATCCACCCCTCCAGCCACACCCTCATGGGATTACAACCCTCATGATTCAACTATATCAACCCTGAATATTAATAGATGAGCTCTTTAAGGGACATTTTGTATCTAATTGTAACAGGATAATGCCTCATAGAATGTGCTGGGAAATATTTGCTTCTCCTCAATCTTCTGAAGAACTTTATGTATAATTGGAATTATGTTTTCCTTTAAAATATATTATGTTAGCCAGGCGTGGTGGCGCACACTTGTAATTCCAGTACTTGGGAGGCTGAGACAGAAGGATCACAGGTTCAAGGCCAGCTTCAGCAACTTTTTAAGGCCCTCCACAACTTAGCGAGACTGTTTCAAAATAAAAAATAAAATAGGGCTGGGTGTGTAGCTTGGAGGTAGAATGCCCCTGGGTTCAATTCCCAGTACCACACACACACACAATATCTATATCTCTATATCTATCTATCTATCATCTATCTACCTGTCTACCTACACATACATACACACACACACAACAGAAAGCTGGAGTGACAGTGTTACTATCAGATAAAGTACACTTTGGAGTAAAGAATATTACCAGGGAAGTAAAGGGCCATTTATAAATGGATCATTTCATAATGATAAAACTTTTATAAAAAGATAATTTTATCTAAATAACATAACAATTATGTTTATGCAACTAGGAGCAGAACCTCAAATTATCATTTAGTAAAAGCTGATAGAATTACAAGAAATAGAAAAATCTACCAGTACAGTTAGATTTCCATACTCTTTTCTTAATAACAGAATAAGCAGACAGAAAATCAGGAAGAATATAGAAGATCTGAGTGATAATATCAATCAGCTATATTTTATTTTTCAGTACTGGGGACTGAACCAGTACCCAGAGGTTAGGCAAGTGTTCTACCACTGAGTTACCTCTGTAGCCCCTTTCATTTTATTATGATTATTTAATTTTGAGGCAGGGTCTCACTGAGTTGCTCAGGCAGCCCAGGAGCTTGCACTCCTCCTGCTTCAGCCTCCCGAGTCAATGGGATTTACAGGCTTGCACCAGGGTACCAGACTTCAACTGCCTTGACTCCAGTAACACTCCACCCAATTAACACATTCAGTTCAAATGCATACTGAATATTTACCAATACAGACCATACAAAGGTCCACAGAACAAATGTCAATAAACGTAAAATGATTCAAATGATACAAAGTGTGTTTTCTGATTATAATGGCATTAAATCAGAAAACAATCACAGAGAAAGATATTCAGAAAATCTTTTAATTTCAGACTACAACATTTGCAAAGAACCCAAAGGTCAAAGAAGTCAATAGGGAAATTAGAAAGTACTTGAAGAAGGAAAATGAAAATACAATATATCAAAATATGTGGGATGCAGCTAAAGTAGAACCTAGAGCAACACCTATGCCACCAAATGTCTCTATTACAAAAGAATAGACATGTCACATCAATGACCTGTTTCTTAGTTAAGAAACTAGAAAAATAAGAAATTAAAAAGCAATTTAAAGCATTAGAAAGGAAACAATGAACAGGAAGAAATCAATGAACTAGAAAACAGAAAAATAGTAGAGCAAACCTATGAAAGTAAAAGGAGGCTTTGAGATCTGAGGTCCTCTTTGAGATTTTATTTTTTTTTTTTTTTTTTTTTTTTTTTTTTTTTTTTTTTTTTTTTTTTTTTTTTTTTTTTTTTTTTTTTCTCTTTGAGATTTTAGAACCATAAATCTAATAAGCCTTTGACAAGATTGATCAGGAAAAAAAGATGACACAAATTACCAATTTCAGGAATGAGAGCAGCCCGATTTTTACAGCTATGACAAGGGCAATAAAGGAATATTGTTAACAGATTTAAACAATTTAGACATTTTCACAAACTATCAAAGCTCACTCAAAGAAGAAATAGCAGTATTTGTTCAAGTAGTGAATGCCAGCTATGATTATGGGCAGGGCGCTGAGTCCGCGCTTTAGAGATACAGAAGGCTTTTCTGCCCCCAGGAAGCGCTCAGTTTATTGGAGAGTAAGAACAACACACTAAAGTTTAGTACTGATCCAGTGGAGAAGAGCGGACGGAAAAACTGGTTCAGGAACTGCTTCACCGGGAGGAGTTACCCCGGAGACACCGGGAGCCGATGGAAACGTGCATCACAACAAGGGCAGCTCCACGTAAGCCAGGGCTCGGGGCGCACCCGCAGCCTCGGGGCGGCCTCCGCCGGCAGCGTCCCCACGTCCCGGGTCTCCCAGGCCTTCCCCAGCCCGCCCGCGCGGGGCCAGGCCGGCGCAGCAAGCACCCCGCCCGGCCGCCCTGCGCCTGCGCACCGGGCAAAGGCCGCTCCGGAGCGGGCGCGGCGGCCGCCGGAAGCGTGACCGCCACTCCCGCGGCTTTTCTCTTCCGGGGTCACGTCGATTTTCCGGATATCCCTGGCAGGGCTTTCTACGCCGCTTTTTCGGCGACTTTTTGGTCTTCCGCTTTTTGCTTCCGCTCCCAGACTTCCACCCCCCGGTCGGCCCGGCCTTTTCCCGCGTCGCTCCTCCCCTGGTGGCCGCGCCCGGGCTTGCTGGGCCTCGCCGTCCACGGCCACCAC
>PVJS01039817.1:0-18733 GCA_004027185.1 Glis glis | reverse complement strand
CCTCCGCGCTACGCCCCCGGCCCTATTTTTTATACTTTATTTTGAAACTGGGTCTCACGAAGTTGCGGAGGGCCTCACTAAGAGGAGAGAGAGAGAGAGAGAGAGAAAGAGAGAGAGAGAGACAGACAGACAGCGAGAGAGCTGAGGCTGGCCTCGAACCCGGATCCTCCGGTCTCTGCCTCCCAAAGTACTGGGATTACAAGCGTGCGCCACCATGCCCGGCTCAATCATTTTTTTTTTAAACAGGGTTTTTGACAGACACCCAAGATGCCAGAAGCAGCAACAAGCTCCCTATTGGAAACAGAGAGCTCTCTATTGGAATGGGTCTAAGTAGATCTCCCACTATTTGAGGATGAGAGATGGTGGTGGTGGTGGAGGCAACAAGAAGAAAACCATTGTGGAACTTCTGAAAATGCTCTCAGGTTTGCAATTAAAAATGTGTTTTTAATGCAATATTAGGGGGGAAACCAACCCAGTAGGTGAATAAGAAGCCACGCTGATACCGTAGAAAAATGCATCAGTAATGTGGACAAGCATGAGACTAAAAGAGGAAGCAGAGGATGGAAGCAAGGTGATGGAGATGATGAGGGAGGGAGGATGGGTTTCTCCTTCTCCACCCTACCTTATCCAAGAATTACAGAACTCCTTAAGGAAGAAACATGCTCAACTGGAGCAAAAGAAATAATCAAAGAAATCATCACAGAAAATGTTATTTAGTATGCAAATTGAAATGGCTCATTGTATTATAAGTAAAAACAAATTTGAAGGGGCCTGCCTATTCAGGAGTCACCCAAGCAGGCCTGAGACTGCTATGCTTAGAAAGACCTGCTTGCTGGCGTCTGAGTCAGCACACAGGCCAGG
This sequence comes from Glis glis, assembly GCA_004027185.1. NCBI lineage: Eukaryota > Metazoa > Chordata > Mammalia > Rodentia > Gliridae > Glis > Glis glis. The sequence goes on along the minus strand of PVJS01039817.1, from coordinate 17,872 downwards.
AGCAGTTTCCTATAGTGATATAAAACTTTCCCTAAGTGGTAAGGGTGGCTCCCTGTGCCTAAACTGCTTTTACAAAATGTGGTTTATGCTGAACACCTGCTTTCTTTCTGGGCATCTGGAATTTTGGTAAGTGTGAGGTAGACTGCCTACATGATCAGACCTGAAGTATAGAAACTTGAGTACTGAGTCTCTAATGGACTTTCTTGGGCAAATACATCACATATATTTTGTTCCATTTTCTTGACTGGGGAAAGAGTGAGCTCTGTGTGGCAACTAAGGGGAGGGAGAGAGCATAAGGAAGCCCACAGATTCCATGAGACATTGCCTGTGGCTTTTCCCCTATGAGCCAGCTGCATGTCCATCTTTACTACATAGCTGTAATAAATCTTAGCTATGAGTACACTTTATGCTGAGTTTTATGAGTCATTTTAGTAAATTTCCAAGCATACTGATGTCCTTGGGGGACCCCTGACACAGGGGCTTTACTTTTAAAACATATTCTAGCAAAACATTTGAATTCTAAGACTAATTTGCTTCTATCCCAGAAGCATCAAGGAATGGAAAAAGCAGTATCTTACCAAGAAGGTAAAAATTGGTTAGCTTCAGACTCTGCTACCTCATACAGAGCTGTCTTAGAAATTTTTGAAGGGAGAAGGTTGAGCCCAAATAATTCTGTAGCCTTCATAGTGAAGACAATAGATGGTTACACAACGACTCAAAACAGACATACACTAGTGACTGAAGTAAGTCTAAGATTATGAGAATGGAGGATTCAGATCCCAATTCAAAGTCTAGTTGAATTGTTTGGTTGGAAAATTCTGTGTCTTTATGCTTAGCCCTTTGCTATTTCCCTTAGAACAGATATTCTTTTGCTTCTAAAATTTCAACAAGATGGCCAGGCGTGGTGGCGCACGCTTGTAATCCCAGTACTTTGGGAGGCGGAGACCGGAGGATCCGGGTTCGCGGCCAGCCTCAGCTCTCTCTCTCTCTCTCTCTCTCTCTCTCTCTTTCTTTCTCTCTGTCTCTACTTAGTGAGGCCCTCCGCAACTTTGTGAGACCCGGTTTCAAAATTAGGGCCGGGGGTGTAGCGTGGAGGTAGAACGCCCCTGGGTTCAATCTCCGGTACCGCAAAAAAAAAAAAAATTGTTTTTCAACAAGACCAAGACATTAGTTCCTTGTGCCATACCTTTCACTCCACAGTTTAGGGAGGCGTCATCTGCCATGGCTGATGGTCACCTAAACTGCTATGCAGTGTAGGTCTATTCTCATGATGGCAAAAATTAAAAGGAAGCAAATAGATCTCAATGTGTATGAATTATTGAATCGAAGATTTCTGTATTGAACAGTGTTATAGTTTGAATATAGAATGTCCCCCAGAGAAGATCACACTTTAGGCTGTGCATCCAGGTTCGGAGGTGGGGAATGGCTGGAGGAGGTGAATTCCTGCTTATGTGGCCTTGGGGACAGTATCTGTCCCTGGTCCCCTCCTTATTGCGGTAGCTCCGGCGGATGATCTACTCCGTGGTTCCTGCCACGGAAGGTCGCTGCTCCCTGCAGCTTCCTGACAAATAGTCTGTGGTTCCTGCCACAGACGTCGCTGCACCAAGCAGCTTCCTGACAAAATGTCTATGGTTCCAGCCACAGACGGTCATTGCCCAGACAGCTTCCTGAAGTCTGTGGTTCCTGCCACAGATAGTTGCTGCATCAGGCAGCTTCCTAACAATGGTCTTCTCGCACGAAACAACACGAAGTCTGATATGGTAATTTGCAAAATAATTACATTTCATAATCGGGGGGTCGGGGAGGAGATAGAGATGGCAGCCAGGGCCTCATTTTTATAGGAATTTTAAAAGTTAATCAAATACAGAAATCAGCAATTATCACAGGTTGCAGTAAAAGTTAATCAAACAGAGATCAGCAATTATCTCAGGTTTCGGTAAGGATTAATCAAACAGGGATCAGCAATTATGTGACAAGCTTAGGGGAAGGAGGGATTGACCATTAGCACCTTGAAGATTACACCAGGTCCCTTGGAATGTGTCCGTTTGCGGACAGATCCCGCCCAGCCAAATACCATGTATCCAAACTGGGCTGGTTCAAGATGATAATCTCAGTGTGCTTCTAAGACAGGCCTCGGCCCTCCACACCTCCTCTCTCCGCTTCCTGGGCACCATGAGGTGAGCAGTTTCTTCTCCTCTGCCATGTCCTGAAGCGCTGCTACAGGGTTTCCTGCCTCGGAACTAGCTGATCATGGACTTACCTATGAAACCGTGAGCTCCAAATAAAAATTTTCTCCTCTAAGTTGCACTTATCAGATATTTTGGTCAAAGTGACAAAAAAAGCTGACTAAAACAGCAGGAATTTGAGCCACATCTGAGCTGCATGGGAAAGAATGAGGGGCTCCATGAGCGATGCCCAGCCTGGGAAAAAATGGAACATGGCAATAAATTGATCACTCGTTTGCTTTTCCTGATCTACATATTCAGGATACTGTGGTTTAAAAAACTGACAAAGAGAGCTGGGCATGGTAGCACATGCTTGTAATCCCAGTACTTGGGAGGCGGAGACAGGAGGATCGCAGGTTCAAAGCTAGCCTCGGCAACTTAGCGAGACTCTAGCTAAGAGAGTGAGACCCTGTTTCCAAATAAGGGAAGAAAGAGAAAGAAAGAAAGAAAGAAAGAAAGAAAGAAAGAAAGGAAGGAAGGAAGGAAGGAAGGAAGGAAGGAAGGAAGGAAGGAAGGAAAAGAAAAGAAATGGGCTGGGGGGGTGTGTGGCTTGGAGGTAGAATGCCTCTGGGTCCAATTCCCAGTACAAAAAAAAATTGACAAATAGAGCAGACGTGGTGGTGCACACTTATAATTGCAGAACTTGGGAGGCAGAAACAGGAGGATTGCAGGTTTGAGGCCAGTGTGCAGTAAGCGAGACCCTGTTTCAAAATAAAATATTAAAAAATAGGGCTGGGGTATAGTTCAGAGGTAGAATACTCCTTGGTTCAATCCCCAGTACCACACAAAAAATATTAACAAAAATATCTTCATTTTGTCCACCAAAGAATAGTTGCATAGTGCAATAAACAAGATCATTCACGTTTCAAGAAAACTGAGTAACAGTTCTCTGCTCTTAAAAAATTCACCCCTATTGAGTGACTTGGATCACGTGTGTGTGTGTGTGTGTGTGTGTGTGTGTGTGTGTGTATGTTTTCATGTATTGATAAAGTTAAACCACTCGATACAATATTATTGTCATCAAGTCCTCCTTTAAATAGCTTTTGGTTTGGACCTCTAAGTGCTTCATGGTTAACTATGCTCTAAAAAAAGTATATAATAATATGATTTCAACTCTATAAAAGTAATGCATCTTAAACAGTCATTGAGGAAATCTATCAAAGTGTCAATCGAGGTTCCTCTGGATGGTGCTTTGGGGTGATTTTAATTGTGTTCTATTATTTATCCTGGCTACTCTCTGTTCACCCCCTGCCCGTCCCCACTCCCACCACTCCTTACTTTGCTCTGTGCTCTGGGCGCTGTGACCTCGACAGCACATGGTCCAGGCTTTCTTGCCCTCTGGCTGCTGGTTGGGTTTAGTCAATGAGGACATCTGGAAAAGATCAGAGGGAGAGAGAAAAGAGAAGCCAGGGGATGTAGCATTCAAATAATCCTGGTGCACCATGGTATTTCCCTGCAGTATGGTGGCTCGCTCATGTACAAATGTCGCCGCTCTTCTTACTGCTTTTGGGATATTCTTCTCCACATACATTAATAAATTATTAAAGGAGTCGCGGATCAGAGTCTACTCCACAGCTTGTTTACTTATAGGACTCTATTCCTTCCTCTGGGGAAGAAACAAAGAAGGCAGCAGGGGTCAGGAAGGGAGGTTTGGAGGGTGAGGTGAGGGTGTGAGTCTAGATTCTGCGATAGCATGGAGATTGTATCTTAACTTTGAACACTAGAGATCGGACTCAGTTCCATCTCTGCTGAAAATGTTTAAGTGATAAAAACATTAGCTTTATAATAATTATGAGGAAAATGAAGCAACGCATTCTGATTTTAAAGAACATCTATGAATTTCATTAATTACATGAAAAATGGTGAGATTTTCTTTACAAGTTTGAAAAATCAGACTGAAAAATAAACATAAATAAACTTCTTTCTCCTATAGTTGTATTAGATAATAAAATGACTGTAATTTCAATATTGAATGATAGGCTAATAGGTCTATTTGATACTAATGTTTATTTAATATTATTAGGGAGACAGAAGGAAACTCAAAAAAAAATAATGAGAGGAGGAAGTACAAAAAGAGATGGACAGGTTAGCTACATTTCTTTTTCCTTTTTCTTTATTTCTTTTTCTTTGTTTTTAGATGGAGTATCAGTATGAGGTAGGCCTCAAACTCATCCTCCTGCTTCAGCCTCCCAAGTATCTGGGATTATAGGTATACACCACTGCACCCAGCATACTACATAATGTTTTAAAACCTCTTTTTCACAAAAATACAAAAACACCATAAATAAGATAAAAAGGCAAATGACAAACCGAGATAAATATTTGCAACATAGGTGACAAAGGATCAATAACCTTAATATAACAAGCTTTTGCAAATCAATTTTAAAGCCAATTACATAACAGTCAAACAGTCAAGCGGAAGAGTGAATTTACAGAATAAATTTAAATTGACAACAAGTGAATGAAAAATTCTCTATTTGAGCACTAAAAATGAGTTAAAGCTTTAAAAAATGAGTCACAAATTTTTAAAAATCCTTGCCAATTTGATAAATGAAAGATTATAATATCTAGTGTTACAAGGAATACAACTTTTTTTGAAGGCATTTATTTATTAATTTTTACATTTTAGGTGCTGGATATTAAGCCCAGGGCCTCATGCATGCTAGGCAAGCGCTATACTACTGAGCTACATCCCTAACCCTTCTTGAAGGCTTTTTTTTTTTTTGGTGGATGGAACCTAGGGGCATTCACCCCCAGACTACACCCCCAGCCCTATTTTTTATTCTTTATTTTGAAACAGGGTCTCACTAAGTTGTGGAGGGCCTCACTAAGTAGCAGAGGCTGACCGTGAACCCGGATGCTCCTGTCTCAGCCTCCCAAGTACTGGGATTACAAGTGTGCGCCACCACGCCCGGCTTCTTGAAGGCATTTTGCCTCATCTTTTTTTTGGTGTGTGTGATACTGGGGATTGGACCCAGGGGCATTCTAACTGAGCTACAACCCTGGCCTATTTTATTTTATTTCTTTATTTTGAAACAAGGTCTCACTAAGTTGCTGAGGGTCTCACTAAATTGCTGAGGCTGGCCTCAAACCTGTGATCCTCCTGTCTCAGCTTCTCAAGTTCTGGGATTATAAACTTCATCGTGTGTGTGTGTGTGTGTGTGTGTGTGTGTGTGTGTGCATGTGTAGTACTGGGGATTTAACCATTCTACCTTTAAGCTATACCCCCAGTCCATTTTATTTTTTGTTTTGAAAAAGGGTCTCGTTATGTTGATGAGAATCTCGCTATGTTGCTGAGACTGGCCTTGAACCTGCAATCCTCCTGTCTCAGCCTCCCAAGTACTGGTATTACAGGCATGCACCAATACACTGGGCTCCAGGTTCATCTTTTAAAACTGTCTAAGCTGGGTGTGGTGGCGCACACTTGTAATCCCAGTACTTGGGAGGCTAAGACAGGAGGATCTGGGTTCGCGGCCAGCCTCAGCTACTTAGTGAGGCCCTTCACAACTTAGTGAGACCCTGTTTCAAAAATAAAGAATGAAAAATAGGGCTGGGGATGTAGCTCGGAGGTAGAATGCCCCTGGGTTCAATCCCCAGCACCCCAATAAATAAATAAATAAATAAATAAATAAATAAATAAATGACCTGAACTTTTTTAAAAAAAAACTGTCTAAAGTACACATGCCTATTAGCTCAGAAATCCCACTAGTGTCAAATTATTAGACATGGTCTTGAGGATACCTGCACTGAATGGTTATTTCAGGATTACAATGGCAAATTTGGAACAATCCAAAGTCAGGGGATTTGCTATATAAGTTCGAGTGGATCCATGCAACTCCATATCTGCAGCTATTACAATCATGTGTACAAGACTATTGATCGATTGGGAATGTACTACCGATCTATTGTTCAGTGAAAACCAGTTGCCTTCCACACATGGTGTGTATGGTGTTGTGGTTGAGAGCTGTGGAATTGGAGTTCCCCAGCCTGCAACTGACCCTGGTCACTGCACCTCCCTGGGGATCCCGCCTTGGGCAGATTTGCTGCTCCTCTGAACTGCAACCTATCCATTCGGGGAAAATTCTATTAGTAAAACTGCTTCCTTTGTTGGGTTGAATATGCAGCCCAAGATCATCCATATAAAGTACTTAGTACACTCCCTAACTCAGAAGTATGCATCAGGTTGCTTTTACAGTTTAAAAATAATGCTTTAAAATATTCAGGAAAAACAGACGGGCAGAATACATGCTAAAACTCTTGGAGGTGGAGCTCTTATTTCTTTTCACTCTTAATTTACTGCATCAAATGTAAATTACATTTACAATGTTAAACACACACACACACACACACACACACACACACACACACACACACTGTCCCTTTTACAAGGAAGTTACCAGGAGTCTTGGGAAAACAGCTGAAACCCATCTTTCTAGGAAGAAAAGGAAGAAGCAATGACTAAATGAGGGGGATCCACCCCCATACTCTAGGAAACCCAAGTTCCCAGCCCCTGGGCCAGCCTGCCCTGTGGAGGAGGGCCTCTCCCCAGCCTGCCGCCAGCAGGCCATAGGGTCACTGTGTAGGACCCCGCCCACCCGCCCGCACTTCAGGCTGCACACTGGCCCATTGTCTAAGTTACAAGCTCCGCTGAAGTCAACGAGAAACAGATGGCCAGCATCACTCCTGGTCCTGCACACCTCTGATTCTGGCCTGTTTGGAGCCGCCCGCGCCAGCGAGGCAATCTGCTTTTCATTTTACAGGCAGAGAAAAGCCACAGAGGAAGGAGTGAGGGAGGCCATAATTTTCAGGGTGTCCGGGGAGTTGATGCAATAATAATCCAGTCCCTACTACTCTGCGAGGCGAGGCTGTCCAACCCAGCAGGATGCCTGCAGACAGGGCTGTAAACTCCAGCTCACCTCTTGCTACCTCCGGCTGGGCAAACCCACACCGGAACCTGTGGGCTGGACCCTGGTCCCAGGACAAGCCTGGGGAGAGGTCAAACAAGGTTTCTGCAGTTTGCATCATTTGGAGGAATCCTGCAGGAATCACAGCAGGGAGCAAGTCCCAGCTAGGTGGGGTGGAAGGATCTGGGCCTGGGGGGTCTCCTCATAGAGGGATCATTAAAGACACTGGCAACCAGGGATAGGCATCTGGCCAGTGGGAGCTGCCTTCTCCTCTTGCTTTGAGGAGATCATTTGTTGGGCAGGAGCATGGGCTTTGGAGCTGGCTGTCTGGGTTCCTATCACAGCTCTCTGCTTACCTGCTGTGTTACCTTAGGCAAAGTGCTCGAGTTCTCTGAGTTCCTATTTCCTCATCGGACAGGTAGGCATGAGACCAATGTTACCGCATAGGAATTATGAAGACTACAGAAGATAATCCACCGGAAGGGTCTCACCGTGCTTGCTTGGTACATAGCTCTTTAACCATTAGCTATTAAAACTGCCAGATTCTCTTAGTGTCTTATCTCTGTCCTCTTTACCCCACAGCATAATTTAACATCATGACATGCTTTTGTGCATACTTTCTTCTCATAGCCCCAACCAGGCACAGTCACTGCTTGACGGTGGTCTCTACGACCAATCATATAATGACGGAGAACACAGATTCAATATTAATGCAGAGCGCAATCTCTGAGACACTGAGCTCTGAGCCCATGTCTTCATGGGTGGAGGAACAGGAAATCAAAGGGAAAAACGTGTGTGGTGGGCAGGAGCTTCCATGTCCTGGGTACCTCCTCCTCTTGAGAGTAAGTGGGACCTGTAAATACGGTGGCATAGCACTCCCCCAATTCCCTGACTTTAGAAGGCAAAGGGACTTTGCAGATGTAATGGAAGCAGCCACAGACCCTCTCCTGCTGGAACGGCAGAAAGGAAATGCCACATTGCAAACTTCCTGTGGAGGGGCCACAGGGCTAGGACCTGAGCAGGGGACGCACTATACAGCTGCAGGAACTAGATTCTGGCAACAGTCTGAAAGAACCCGGAGGAGGACCCTGAGCTCCAAATGAGAATACAGTCCCTGCAGATACCATGATTTTAGGCTGTGAGACTGTGTGGAGAAGCCAGCCACCCTGCACCCCGACTCGTGACCCATGCAGACTGTGAGATTTTTAAAAATTGTGTTGTTTTAGGCCACTAAGTTTGAGATAGTTTCTTCTATGCTACTAGAAAATCAGCACTTTACATGAGTAGCAGCTCTGCCCGTCCCAGCCCGGTGGTTCTCTTCTAACCGTGCCCTTGTGCAGCCTGCGAGGCTGGTTACACTTCAGTCTTGGTCGGGGAAACAAGCTAAATAAACACCCATGAATCTCTCTTTCCCTTCATTCTTTGCTCCATTCAAATCATTGTACATACCAATGTTAGGGGCATCTTTCAAAAACACTGCTCCACCACGCCCTTGCCCTGCTCACAAACCCTCTTATGCATGGCTCATCAATGCTTGGGTTCCAATCCCCACGTTCAAGGCCCCTCTTACTGCACACACACTCCATTGCAGGTCTGATGGATCTGCATGGCCCTCACCTGCCAGGATTGCCCCCCTTCTGCTACCTTCTCCAGCTTGCCTCTTGCGGTGCTGCTTCCCAGTCATCTGAATGGTCTTTAACAAGCCATGCTCCAATAAAATGCCCACGGAGAACCCAGCCCACTCGACTATTCCATAGCACCTAGAATAACCACCAAGCATTCTTGTGGTTGATTCTATCACATCACACTCAGTGGTAAACTTCCACAAGGATTGAATCTTTCAAATCTTCTCCATCTGCCAAGATTTCAAGCTCTCTCAGGGTATCAACCATGCTTACCCCAGTGCTACACAAGGAATCAGAAAAGGCATCTGTAGACCCGGGCACAGTGGTGCACGCCTATAATCCCAGGGAGGCCAAGGTAGGAGGGTTGCAGGTTCGAGGCCAGTGCACAGTAACTTAGTGAGACCCTGTTTAAAAAAAAAATAAAAGAAAGAAAAGGGCTGAGGGGTGTAGCTCAGAGGTAGAATGCCCCTGAGTTCAATCCCCAGTAACACCAAAAACAAAACAAAGCAATACAAACACAAGAAAGAAAAAATAAAAAGGCATCTGTAGTCATAACATTCCAAACAGTTATTTCCATCAATCAGATAAAATAAAACACTGATTATTGATAACATGCCATAACATGAATAAATCTCAAAAACTCTATGCTGAGTATGAGGCACCGAAGTATACCTACTATACTGTACATCTATAAGATTTACAGTGGGGGGGTAGAGGAACGATGGAAAGGGGGAACTTTTGGGGATGATGGAAATGTTCTGTATCTTGATCGTTAAGGTGGCTGCATTTGTCAAAATTTATCAAACTGTATACTTAAAAGGGATGCATTTTATTATATGTAAATTATGCCTCATAAAGGTTGACAAAAAGAAAAAATCTTTGTATATTCTGAGTCAACTAAAGCTTTGTTGGAAATGCCATAGGACGTACCCTTAATATATATATAGTTTTTTTATTGGTGCATTGTAATAATACATCTTGATGGGTTTCAGGGTGGTAGAAGTATACATGCACACATCGGTCAATTAGCCCTCCCCCAATTCCACCTCCATTCCCTCCCCCTTCCCTCCTTCTTGTGCTCAGCATAGTAGTTGACTTTGATAAGTTTGTGTATGTACATCCTGTGCATTAGGGTGTTTCCTTCTTCCCCCTCCCTTGTCCCTCAGTTAGGTCGCCTTCTTTACTCATCTAAGGTTTTCTCCATCTTTGTCTGGAGTCCCTCCTATGCCCTATTTTCCCTAGCTTCCGTATATTAGGGAAAGCATCTGACTTTTCACTTTTTGTGACTGACTAATCTCACTAAGCATAATGTTCTCTAATTCCATCCATTTCCCTGCAAATGAACTAATTTTGTCTTTCTTTATGGCTGCGTAAAATTCCATTGTGTACATATCCCATAGTTTTGTAATCCATTCATCTGTTGATGGACATCTTGGCTGGTTCCATATTTTGGCAATTGTGAATTGTGCAGCTATAAACATAGAAACACATGCATTAGTCTGGTAATTTGGTTTTGATTCTTTTGGGTAGATACCTAGAAGTGGTATAACTGGGTCATATGGTAGGTTCATTCCCAGTCTTCTGGGAATGAATCCTCCACACTGTTTTCCAAGTGATTGCACTAATTTGCAATCCCACCAACAGTATATTAGAGTTCCTACCAGCATTTGTTATTGTTTGTGTATTTAATGATTGCCATTCTAATCGGGGTTAGGTGAAATCTCAGGGTGGTTTTGATTTGCATCTCTCTGATTGCTAATGATGCTGAACATTTTTTCATACATTTATTCGTCATTTGTATTTCTGCTTTTGTGAAGTGCCTATTTAGTTCACTTGCCCATTTTTTGATTGGGTTGTTTGCTTTTTTTAGAGGCGAGTTTCTTGAGTTCTCTGTATATTCTAAATATTAGTCCTCTATCAGAGGAGTAGCTGGCAAAAATCTTCTCCCATTCTGTCAGTTCTCTGTTGAGGTTCTTGATAGTTTCCTTTGCTGTGCAGAAGCTCTTCAGTCTAATGCAATCCCATGTATTGATCCTCATTTTAACTTCTTATGCCTTTGGGGTTTTGTTGAGGAAGTTTTTGCCTGTTAAAGAGTTGGACCTATGCCCACTTCAAGTAGCTGCAAGGTCTCTGGTTTAATTTCCAGGTCTTTGATCCATCTTGAATTGACTCTTGTGCAGGGTGAGAAAGTGGGGTTTATTTCCATTATTCTGCATGTGGTTAACCAGTTTTACTAACACCATTTGTTGAAGAGGCTATCTTTTTTTCCAGTGTATGTTTTTGGCTCTGTTGTCAAAAATCAATTGACTGTAGGTGTACGGATTTGCTTCTGAGTCTTCTATTCTGCTCCATTGGTCTATGTGTCTGCTTTTGTGCCAATACCATGCTGTTTTTATTATTATGGCTTTGTAGTATAGTTTGAAGTCAGGTATTGTGATGCCTCCTGCATGGTTCTTGCAGCTGAGAACAACTTTGGCTATTCTGGGTTTTTTGTTGTTCCATATGAATTTAAGGACTGATTTTTCTATGTCTGTGAAGAATGACCTTGGTAATTTAATGGGTATTGCAGTGAATCTGTAGATCACTTTTGGAAGAATGGCCATTTTGATGATATTTATTCTGCTTATCCAAGAGCATGGGAGGTCCTTCCATCTTTTGAGATCTTCAATTTCTTCTTTCAATGTTTTATAATTTTCCTCATAGAGGTCTTTTACATCCTTGGTTAGGTTTATTCCTAAGTATTTTATTGTTTTGGGGGATATTGTGAGTGGAAATGTTTTCTGGATTTCTTTTTCAGTGGATTTATGGTTGGCATATAGAAAAGCTTCTGATTTTTTAAGATTGATTTCGTATCCAGACACTTTGCTGAATTTGTTGATCAGTTCTATAAGCCTTTTTGTTGAGTTTGTTGGGTCTTCTAAGTATAATATCATGTCATCTGCAAATAGAGATAGTTTCATTTCTTCTTTTCCTATTTGCACTTCTTTGATTTCCTTCTCTTGCCTTATTGCTCTGGCTAGGGTCTCGAGTACTATATTGAAAAGGAGTGGTGACAGCGGACATCCTTGTCTTGTTCCTGTTTTTAAGGGGAACTCTTGTAGTTTTTCCCCATTCAACATGATGTTGACTGTGGGCCTATTGTACATTGCCTTTATGATGTTGAGGTATGTTCCTTCTATTCTGATCCTCTGCAGTGTTTTTATCATGAATGGGTGTTGGCTTTTGTCAAATGCTTTTTCAGCATCTATTGAAATGATTATGTGTTTTTTGTCTTTAGTTCTGTTTATGTGGTAAATTACATGGATTGTTTTTCGTATGTTGAACCAGCCTTGCATCCCTAGGATGAACCCAACTTGGTATGATTTTCTTGATGTGGTTTTGAATGGGCATTGCTAGTATTTTGCTTCGAAGTTTTGCATCTAAGTTCATCAACGATATAGGCCTGTAGTTTTCTTTTCTTGAGCTCTCTTTATTTAGTTTTGGGTGGAAGTTGTTTTCTTTCAGAGTTTGGAATATGTCGCTACAGGCCCTCCTTGCTTTCATGACTTAGTTTGAAAAGTCGGGAGTGATTCTTACTGGTTTGCCTCTGAATGTTACTTAGTCTTTTACTCTCATTACCTTTAAGATTCTCTCCTTGGCCTCTACATTAGTCAATTTGATTATTATTTGGCATGGTGAACCTCTTCTCTGATTTTGTCTATTAGGGGTTGTATATGTTTCCTGTACCTGTGTGTAGATATCTTTTTCTACATTTGGAACATTTTCTAATATTACTTCTCTGAAAAGATTATTGATTCCTTTGGTTTCAGCTTCTATTCCCACTTCTATGCCTATTATTCTTAGGTTTGCTCTTTTAAGATTGGCTGAGATCTCTTCAATGTCCAATTCATGCTCTTAAATTGTTTTTTCTAAATTATATACTATGCATTCATTTTTGGAAAGGTCATCTTCTAAGAGTGAGAATCGGTTTTCCATGTGGTCTAGTCTGTTGTTGATAGTTTGTATTGATGCCTTCATTTCAGTGATTGCATCCTTTACTTCCTTCAGAGATTCTTTTTTGATTCCTATTCAGGGTGTCAGATTCTTTGTTTATTTGATCCTTCATTTATTTCAGGCTCTCTCTAAGTATTTTTTGGAAATACTGTATCATTTATACTATTAAAGTTCTGGAAATTATTCTTCTGGAAATCTTGCACTTATGTGTTGGTGGGTTCTGTTGTTGTGGAGTTGTGGGAGCTCACTGTTTCTTTGCTATTTTTTCTTCTCATGATATCAGGTTTCTTAAGTTTATCTCTTTGTTGCTCTTTGTAGCTCTCTCTCTCTCTCTCTCTCTCACTCTGTAGGATTCCTTTGTCTAATCTCTCTCCCTTTATAATATCTTATGCTAGAGGTAGATATTTGTTTACTAGGTGAGCCTTACAGGTGAATAGCCTTTACTGAATGGTTATTCTCACTTGCTTGATATAATATCCATTTGCAGGCCCAGTTCTTGGCCTCCTTTAGTGATTGGAGCCCTTGCCTGGTGCCTCTCAATGCCTGTGCAGGTGCCCAGTGCTGCTAGTGCCCCTCTCACTACAAGCGTGGGTCTCTGCGGTCTCCACTGGGGCCGTCCCTATGTCTCTCTCTGTCTACATATATGGCAGGTGTCTCCAGCGCAGGACCCTGGGCTTGTGTCTCTCTTTGCCCACAGAAGCAGCGGATGTCGCTTTGACCCGACTCTGTGCAAACATAGAACTCTGTGTTTTCCACAGAGGCTGTGTTCGTCCAATTTTTCCCCCAAGTGCCACAACTGTGTGTCCTGTGGCACTCCCTGGGAACCCTGCAAAGGCTCTGCGACCTGTGAGCTGTAGGTCTATCCCACCTGAATGTCACTGGGGGCTGCTGCTTATCCATGCATCTACTGCATCTTACAGCCAACCCCACTCCCTCCTCCACAGGGGTGATCCGCAAAGTCTCAGATCCCACGAGTCTATTGCTTGCCACACGAGTCCCTGTGGCCATGCTGGGTGATCTCCCCCTGGGGCAGCTCATTGACTTACGGTCTCATTGAGTGCTGCTCTTAATCTCTGGGGGAGGGGGTGGGGTCAGCCGCGCTGCCACAGGTTCTGGTCAGGCTTCCGGGCAATTGGGTCTCTATCGAGCGTGGCACGAGTTGCTTCTCTCTTTCGTTGCTGATGCTCTGCAGTTGCTCGCTTTACAACAGGTTGCTGGCTTCTTTGTTGGTGTCCTGCAGAAGCTGCAATGCCAGTTGCCGCCAGCATGGTCTGGCCCAAGATTGCACCGCCACCACTTCCGCTGACGCTGCAGTTCGACCTCTGTCCAGCGTGGAGCGAGTTGCTGCTCACTTTCATTGCTGATGATCTGCGGTTGCTGGATTTACAACAGGTCGCTGGCTTCTTTGTTGGCAGCGTGTGGAAGCTCAGATGCCGGTAGCCATCGGTGCAGTCTGGCCGAGATGGCGCCACCATCATTCCCTAGGTAAGGCACTTGGAGCTTTTTACTGTCCTGTTTTGTCTTCTGGCTTTAATTTCATCGTGTTTCAAATTTTTCATTGCTTTTCTTCTGTCGAGAAGTTGCTTTCATGACGATTGAGATCCAGGTCTCAGAGAGATCGCAACGCGTTGTCTCCCTCAGTTATCATCTTGGAATCGGACCTACCTTTCTGATATGGAGATCTGCCCATGATTTGATAAGGGTGAGCCCAAGATAATAGCTATAGACTTATCCTCAGAACCCTCTTTGAAACAGGTAAGTTCCCAGGCAGAGAGCAAAGATGTGACTTTAAAGTGAGTTAACCAATTTAAAGAGAACTGCTCAGCAACACAAGCCCAGAAAAAGGAGAGCAAAAGGGACTGTGTGCTCTGGAAGAAAGACCTGGATTTGTGGCTTTTAGGATGGTCCTGCCACCTAGGACCCCCACCGCATGCTGAGTGGAGGAGCAGGACTTTTTCAGGGAACTTCCCTGGCCTCTAGAAAGAGCTTTCTAGACCATTCACTCCACTTTGCTCTGAATCCACAGCCATTGGCCACCAGCCTGGCTACCTTTTAAGGGAGCTGAGACCTGGAAAGGGGATATGGGGTTTCTGACTGTTTTAGTCAGCTTTTTGTTGTTGTTGTTGTTATTTTTGTGACCAAAGTACCTGACTAGCACAACTTAGAGGAAGAAAGATTTATTTTAGGGCTCAGGATTTCAGGGGCTAGTCCATGATCAGCTGCCTTGTGGCTGCAGAAAGGCTCCACGGCAGGGATTTAGGGCTTGGTGGGCGAGGAAGAGCTGAGCTGAGCTCATGGCCACGGTGAGAGGCCAAAGGTTCAGGGAGAGACAGAATCCCCAAGACCACACATGAAGCTGTGGAGAAACCAGCAGGGCTCTTAACCCAGAAAGAGCAAGATCAAGAGCAAACATTCCAGCCAGGGACAGTGGCGCATGCCTGGAATCCCAGCTACCGAGGCTGAGGAGGAGGATCGCCAGTTTGAGGCCAGCCTGGGAAACTTAGTGAGAAGGGTTGGGGACATGGCTTAGTGGTAGAGCCCCTGGGTTCAATCCCCAGTAAAATACACACACACACACACACACACACACACACACACACACACATACACCACACAACATTCCCTTGCTTTTTAGGAAAGAGATGATACCTGAGCAGCCGGCACCCCTCACTGTGCAGAGGTGAAAACCAAGTGTGAGGTAGAAAAAGGAAGCCCAGGAGATCATGAGAGATGAGACAGGTCAAGGAGGGAAGAAATCAGGAAAGCTCAGTGGGTCGCAGGGGGACACAGTGGCAAGGCCTAAGTGGTGGCAGAGACTTAAAGAGTGAGAGAGGGCACGGGTAAGGAAAGGTGAGTGGAGGAGAGCTCTGCGGCCTCATGGGGACATGGCTGTATACACGGGTGGCTGCCAGGGGGCCCCTCCACTTGACCAATCCTGAATTCCAAAACATGATCAACAGAGCCACCCTCCACCAGTGCCACACTCGTCAGCAGTGCCCTACCCCTCTCCTCAGCCTGGAAGTCTAGACCCTGCAGTCTCTTCCTGAACCAGGGGTCTCCCACCTCTCTCTGGGAAGACTGCTGGGGCCCCTGACTAGCCTCCTACTTGCTGAACTGCATCAACAGGGAGAATCCAACATGCTTAAGCATTGAGTATCCTAGACATTTTAATTCAATAATTCTCATATCAACCCTGTGAGAATTAAAACCTTCATTTTACTAATGAAGAACATGAAGCTCAGAAAATTTTAGTTAACTTCCCCCAAATCCAAACTACTGGGAAGAGGCCAGACCAGTATTCAAACTTCCTTCCATCTACTACTCCCAGGTGGATCTTAATTACAACACTGTTCAACTCATTTCCTGATGAAAATCCTTCAGGGACTCTGTTGCTTATGAAACTGTTTTTCAATATTTTTGTCATTTAAAAAATCTTATCTTAATCTGTACATGCTATTTTTTTTTGTACTGGGGTTTGAACCAAGGGGCATTCTACCTCTGAGCTACCCCCCCCCAGCCCTATTTTATTTTTTAATTTTGAAATAGGGCCTTGCTAGTTTGTGGAGAGCCAAGTTGTTGAGGCTGACTTTGAACCTGTGATCCTCCTGTCTCAGACTCCCAAGTACTGGGATTACAAGCACGAGCCACCATATCTGCCTTGAATGTGCTTCTTTAACAAAATACCATAAGCCTGGCTACTTGGTAAATGATGGGAATTTCTGAGAGTTTTGGAGGCAGGGAGTCCACGGTTTAGGCAGTGGCTCTCTGGTTCTAAGACAGCCCCTGGAATGCTGCACCCCTAAAGGGGAGGGACACTCTCCCCACATGGTGGGAGGCAGAAGGGCAAAAAAGTGGGGGGATTCCCTCTTTTAAGCCCTTTTATAAAAGCATCTAATCCCATGAATCAATTCCCTCCAAAAGGTCCAGTTTCTGAATGCTGCTGCACCAGGAATTCAGCTGAGTCGGGCGTGGTGGCGTACGCTTGTAATCCCAGTACTTGGGAGGCTGAGACTGGAGGATCCGGGTTTGCAGCCAGCCTCAGCTACTTAGTGAGGCCTTCCGCAACTTCGTGAGACCTGGTTTCAAAATAAAATATAAAAATAGGGCCGGGGGTGTAGCTTGGAGGTAAAATCTCTCCTGGGTTCAATCCCCGGTACCGCAAAAAAAAAAAAAAAGGAATTCATCTGGACATGAATTTTGGAGGAGACAAAAGCATTCAAACCAGACAGTCTCCGTGTCTCCGCGTGGAGCATCAGCCTATTACAGGGATGACAGCAGAGCCAGCTCAGGGCGAGTTGGGTGAGGCCCACACCTGCCAGCCTGCTTTCCCAGCTGTCACCTCCGCTTGAAGTCTCAACAAACTCGATCTGACTCCTAGACCCTTCTTCAATTTTCTTTCTTTCTTTTTTATTTTTTTGGTACTGAGGATTGAACCCAGGGACATTTTGCCTTTGAGCCTCATCCCCAGACCTTCTATTTTTTTTTTTAAATTTGAAACAGGGTCTCACTAAGTTGCTGAGGGTTTCACTAAGTAGCTGAGGCTGGCCTCAAACCTGTGATCCTCCTGACTCAGGCCTCCCAAGTACTGGGATTACAGCTGTGTGCCACCATGCCTGGCTTCCAATTTTATATTTTAATAAATGGTTGGAGCAGCCATTCAGGAGCCCGAGAACCACCCTTCTCACCTTCCACACCCTCCGTAAGCAACATATCAGCAGGGGCATGTGATTTTGTCCTCCACATCCCTTCTGAAGTAGCCTTTTGCTCTTCATTTCACCCCATCAGCATCCAAGCCCAAGTCCAAGCTCTTAGAGTCTCTCACATGGAAAACCAGCACAGACCCCTCTTCCACCTGCATGCCCCAGCAGAGACCATTCCCCTCACAGCAGCCAGAGTGAGCTAACAGAAAATTCCCAGCCGAAGACAGGGCTACTCTGATGTGGGAACTTCCTTTAGTACCTGGAAGGGGTACTGCCACTTAACCACACCCCTCCCATCAAGTACAGACAGTATTTCTTTCTTACTTTCTATTTTTTTTTTTTGTAGTACCGGGGATTGAACCCAGGGGTGTTCTACCTCCGCGCTACACCCCCGGCCCTATTTTTTTATACTTTATTTTGAAACC
>PVJS01039816.1:0-18741 GCA_004027185.1 Glis glis | reverse complement strand
CAAAAAAAAAAAAAAAAAAAAAAAAAAGATTTCTGGTCCAAAAGTCTTTCCTCCATTTTGAAAAAGTCCAAAAATACTTGTTAATTTCCTTATAAAATGTACCTTTAAAAATCACTCATAATGATTTTGTGATAAAAATGGAGATTTTAGCATGTGTACAAATGGAAGAGATATTCTTGTCTTTGTTTGTTCATTGAGATGGGTCCATGTGAAACTATGCCCTTGCGTGTGTCCAGGGGAGGACTTTTTATTTTTTTACTCTATACATTTCTTTATTTGAATTTTTGCTTATTAGTTTGCTTTTGACTCAAAACAGTAGAGCACAGAATGCATTGGATATATTCTTTTGTCCCTCCCTGTGCCCTTGCCTACTTTCTCTACCTGCACAGGTGCCCTGTATGTGCTTCTTACCTTGTAGACAGCACCATAGGCATCTAGTCCTGTCTTCCAGTTGTCTTTAGCCAATGGGAAGCATCAACAGGAGATCAGATGGTGGGAGGAGGTAAGGTTGGGATGTTTATTCCCTGGCCTCCCCACTCTGCTCCAACCTCCGTCCCTGATCCCCTTGTTTTAACTCTGTCCACCTACTGAAGACAACAGCTTCTGGGCAGCCCATTGCCCACAGTGACCCTTCCTTTTTCACCTGGATTCTTCTGACCAAGGAGTAGAAGAGGCTCCCAAGGGTGTTGGTATGAAGAACTACCTTTCATTGCTGCCTCCTCTACATCCTGCCCACACTTGATAATTAGTACCTTTACTAAACTCTCTTCAAATTACTCAGTTTGAGTATCATTTCTTTTTGTCCTGGACACTGACCAATATAAAAGCAAAACAAGCAGAAAAAGCAAAACAACAAAATATACATGTAACTTAGCCTAGTATTTTTTTAGTGTTTCATAACAATGAAATAGGAAAGAAGGTAGGTGAAGAAAACTTATTTTAGTTAAAGGAAATATGCCACAGCGGGAAAGTAATAGTAAATGTTTTATGAGAACAAACTTGACTGAAGTTTCTCTCCATTTCCCTCTGCATGCTGTTGCTGGGTTTCTGGGCCTGGAGGGAGAGCAGGCATGAGTGAGGGCTCACTGATGCATGTCTTTATGCAGTGCTGAGGGACTCTGTTGGAAAGATTTATAGACTCTGAGAGCCAGGAGTGGCCAAGGGGACTAGCTAGTGCAGCCACACACAGTACAAAGCATTGCATAATTTGTGATATAGCCCTAGATTTAATTTGGGAGGCAAATATTTAAAAGCCACCTCCATGCCGCTGCTCTTTCAGTGTGCCTATAAAAAATTTAATGGCTAAAATATGGTACTAATTTTCTCACTGGCATTTTGGAGAGTAGCTAACAATGGCAGCAGATAATATTCATTGAACATTCATGGTGTGTGAGAGACTGTTCAAAGCTTCACATAGGTCAGGGCTGACCATGCATCATTTCACTCAACTCTCAGCTAAACTCCATGTGGTGGGCACTCTAGTTATTTTAATTTTACTGATGGGGAAAATAAGGCAAAGAAAGTAAGGGACTTGCTCCTTGTTACAAGGCCAGTAAGTGATGCAGCCACAAGTCAAACCTGAGCAGTCTGACTCTGAAGCGTGTGCTCTTACTCCATTATTCCTTTTATCGCAACGTGTGTAGAGAAATAGATATGTATGTCTAATATGGAAATACTGCTTTGTGTCTAACAACATATCCCATACGATGTTCTATGCTATTAAATATACCATATAGCTTTAAGTGACTGCATCATATTCTGTTTGCTTAATCAATTGCATTGTTAGATACTAATTTGCTCTGTTATTTCCTCTTCAATAATTCCTATACAATCTTGACTCCTCTCATAATTTCTGAACCTAATGTTTCTTTAAACTTCATATTCCCATCTGTGAAATGATGGTAACAATGATAATATTTCCTTCATTGACTAAATGTATGTATGTAATATTAGCTATTATAATTATTGGTATAATAATTATTATTCAGTAGGATGTGAAATGTTGCTGTTGGGGAGTAAGGCTCTAGGTGACTTGGATTTTCTCCCTCCATTTTTCTTAACATTATAGGACTGGTAATATTTAAGTGTATTGTGTCATAAGGAAAATGAGTTGGAGATTTATTTTAAATCAAACTTTTCAATTATAGCTATATAGGTTAAAATATGCTTTGGCTTTGCTATCCTACTAATGGTTTCATTGAGCAACAAGAGTTACCAGTGCATGCTACATTCATGGAGTTTTACTCCACAGAGCAGTGTACTGCTCTGTATTGTTTTACCACTTGCCAATATTTCACACTCTACAATTTGAAAATCATCCCAAAGATACTTATCAATCCTTCCCCTTAAATAAATGTGCACAATCTTCCCTCTCATTGCTCTATATTTATTCTTGATATGTCTGCTAGGCAGAGTTAATGAGTATTAGCAATTCACAGGCACTCCTTGTGGTTTTGTAAAGGGGTTGTCTTCATTATGATTGTGAGTCCTTCACATTTCGGCAGCATCTTCTGACAGCCTTGTGCGAGTCAGGTTTGATTTTTTAATTCTAGTGAGACTTGCGAATTTGTGCTTGGGCTTTAAACAGGGCTGAAATGGTACTGTGCAGAAATCATGTTTTACTCATCAGGGACATAACCAGTGAAGTTCATCTTTAAAATAGATTATTATCCTATCTGTAATAAGGAATCATAGGCATTTATGACCAGAACTTAACCTTTACTCTTTGGATTCCAAAATGCAATTGTTTCCTCCATGAATCATTTTATGTCAAATGATTTAGCAAAAAAAAAAAAAGTGTGGGAGATACGTGTATGCATGTGTGCATGCATGTGTGTGTGTGTATGTGTGTGTGTGTGTGTGTGTGTGTGTGTGTGTGTGTGTGTGACAGAGAGAGAGAGAGAGAGAGAGAGACAGAGAAATTGCACTTTTCCCAAAACAGTTTTGAACATACTTCAGCTACTAAAAGAAAAGTTGCTGATTTAACATAAATGTTATCGAAAGAGTACAACAAAATCCTCAAGATGTATTTTTTCTTTTATTTAAAATGGTAGTTACCACAACACATTGTACAATGAATAAAGACCTTAGAATCACATTAAAACTTTTTAAAACATCTCTATATAGTCACAAAACATGGAACATGCTGCAGGGATACAAGTACAATTTGATACTGAAGTCTCAATACGTCTTCACCATGAATACAAACGGTCGAGTGTAGGCGGCACGGGGCTGCCTCCCCATCACCAGCAGCTGACCTGCCTGCTTCAAAGCCGCGGTTTCTTTCTTTGGAGACTGTATCATTGACACTTGTTTATAATTTCACTGAACACTGTGCTTTGTTGGGAAACTACCACCGATTTCTACTTCTGAAGGAGTCATCATGTTAGAATTAGAACATGTGTTTACAGCACATATTGGCACAATATGAAAAATAAACACTTTGTTGAGTCTTCAACTCATAAGTTGTTATTAAATAAATAACTATTCCTCATAGTGCATGTTTTATTTTACCTTTCATTGCTCACTGACACAAATGAAGCTGAATAAATAACAGGGCAGGCAGTTTATTTACGTCTTCTTTCATAATTCTGCATCGCACTCCTTTCATAAGCCACTGAAAACAGAGGAGACAATAAAGTATGTCTTCAGAGGGTTCATGGAGGGAATTAAACACACAATGTTCAATACATGCAGTAATTTATTAAAAAGTTATAATGACTTTTCCCTCCATTGAAGTATTTCTAAGAATTGTATTTATACATCTTTCAATCCTCCCTCACTCTCTGTCCTGATCAGAAGCGCTCTAGCCACAGAACACTTGATTTCTTTGGTCATCTAATATATATATTTGGTGCCATAAGGCAATATATTGCCATGTTGATTTTCAGCAGCTTTCTCAAGCACTGGCAGACACTGAGAGTGAATTACAGAAAGGACCATGCTTAAGCTAACCAGGAATATTAGTAGGATGAAAGCGAAATGCAGGACATTTATTCTAGGACAAAGATCAATGAATTGCTGGCCACAGGGCACATCTAGCTCACCATCTATTCTTGTAAATAAAGTTTTCTTGGAACACAGACACACTCAATTCATTTATGTGTTATCTATGGCAACTTTGGCTTTAACATAGCAGAATGGAGTAGTTGTTCCTGAGACCATATGGCTCACAAAACCTAAAATATTTACTATCTGTTTCTTCTCAGAAAAAGTTTGCTGAGCATAATTTAACTAACTTCTAGCATGCTAGTGGCCTGTGAAAAATTAATTACTGCTTCCAAGAGCTAGTAAGTAACTTAAGTACTTTGGCTCTCTGGACAAAAAAAATGCCTATTATATTATATTTAATTATATTATATTATATTTTCAGATTAGATCAGCTATTCAGGGTGGTATGGCCACAGACAGTATTATATATAATTTTAAAAGGATCTGTAATCACAAAAAGGTAAGGATTGGATTATTATGTATCCAAGGATATTTTTCATTAACTTTGCAAATACTTTAGAAATCATGGGTGCTACAGTTTCCTTACTGAGAGAGAGGATGGGAGAAGGCACCAGATCCAGCACTTCCCCCTTCTATCCCTGACCTCTAACATCCACGTAGGCATGGTGAACGATAAGCTGAAAGTTTTGCATCAGTTAGTATACAATTCTGAAGTAGAGCATACTGAGCCCCAAGCTAAACAGTTGTGAAGGAGGAAAAGTTCCTTTCTCAGTCTGGCTTGCTTTTATCAGGAGGAGGCTGGCTAGCACAGCTCAGTGCCTGATGAGTGGTAGGTAACATGCCTTTGTTCCTCAGAGAGTTGAGATGAATGCTATTGCAACTAAAGACAGATTAACTATTTCGCTGGTGTAGAATGTCCTCCTCCACGGAAGCAGAGTTTCTTACCTGGTCCTTGAACCTGAAAATATATATCAACTTTTGTGTGCCTGAGCTGGTGAGGGTTTCTCTGGGAGAGGGTTTCTAGACTTATCAGATTGTCAAAGGCATCTGTGACCTTTCGTGAAAGGGTGAGGATCAGGTGGCTGTAGAATAAGACTATGATAATCTTGTCTCAACTGAGCATATGGAAAGGTCCCTGATGAACTATGGATAACTTTATTTTTTCCTTTCATATTTTCTTAACAAAAATGGAAGAACACATCTTTAGTGATAAATTGATTTTGATTCATTACAGTAATTCTTGTTATTACCTATAATTATTACTTTATATCTAATTTGTTCTAAACTGCATGGTATCTATAATATTTGTTAAGCACAGTCTGAAAGCTGTATCAAATCTGGAAATGGAATGTTCATGACTATTGCAATCATTAAGAAAACCACAGCTATGTGAGGACTAGTATGTATGAATACAAATAAACACCATCGTGGTATAAATTTATATATCCCATTCCTCCAAATTGGAAATGATGCATACTAATAAAAAAATTACAAGTTTTTCACAAAATATATTGATAAGTTCTTTAAAACATCACCTTGAGTAGCCTCAAAATTACTGATTATTGGTGAGAAAACAAAGGTGTCATCTAAATTTCAAAAGAAACAAATAAAAATACTAGGAAAATTATTTTTGCATGAATCTAGATAATTAAGAATTAAGCCAGCACATCTTAGTTATAGATTTCTCTAGGAATTAGAAACATTTTAAATGAATAAGACAGCTGCTGATTACTTTCTAACTAATTAGATTATCAGTATTTTAATATATTTTCACTAAAGCTAAAATAAAGAGAATTTGAATAGCTCTTCCAAGGAGCCTAAGATAAGGGCTGCCAGACTTGAATGTGCTTAACAAAATATCAATTTCAATGAAAATCATGTTAGGGGTTACTTAATTTTGAAAATAGTGTGATGAATGAGTTAAGAAATAAAGGTTTTCAGATATATGTATGTGGCATTTACATATTAGGTGTAAACTAAAGAGAAGAAAGGAAATATATACCTTTTATATCACGTGAGAGAGTTGTTCATATTTAAAATGGGTTATGAGAATTGTGGCATCTCTTCTAAGAGCTTTTTAGCCAGAACTGACTTAGAACACTCAAGGATGACTTGACTGTTTTTGAAGGCATTGGAATGGACTATCACTCTCATCTTTTCCAACATCCATTGAGATTTTGAACTTCTATATCTTCATAAACAGCAAGTGATTTGTATAAAATTTTGTTTTATTTATTTGTTTCTGTGTTGGAAGACTGCCAATTATAAAACTTTTAAATTACTTTGGTCATATGTGAAATTCTCTCATCTCTCCCTCTACCCTACCACCACCTTAGTTCAATAAGGTCGAGTACAGCTTCTTGAACGTATCTATAGGAAAGAGTCTTAGACTAGCCCAAAGATTTGGGGAGGATAATGACTAAATGGGGGCAGACCCTGGTAAAGCTGGTGGCTTGAGAGAAATAGACCTATAGTGTGGTGATATTAGCTTAATCAGCTATAAATTCATTCTTGGCTACAAGTGCTTCGATTAATTTTTTTTTTACCATGCTCATTTTAAATCTATCATTCCTTTTAATACTTTGAAAATTATGCTTTATAAAGATAATAGAAGTAGATTTGAGATACTGTTTATTTTCAGTCATGATTTTATACATACCAGAATTTAACGCTCTTTTGCCCATTAGTCCAACAAAGGAATCTGTTTTATGCCCTGGAAAAATACATTTAGGGGTATTTTAATATGTATGTCTTTGAGGAAATAAACGGTTATAACAAGTACAAAAAAGCAAGCTTCTGAATATATGCCTATATAATAAATATGTATCTATTTCAAGGTTTGGTGAGCCCAAAGAAATGAATATTCTTTGCAAGTATTAAAAATTACACTAAAACAATACAATGAAAGCAGTTTTCTCAATTCTTTATTTAAATACTAGCAAGTACCTTTCATTCATATTATGTTTTATCTATTATGTAAAGTTTTAAATATTGGTGCCATTTGAGCTAGCTTTGCTTTTTTTGGGGGGAATCAATATCACATTTGCACGAGAGACAAATATCCAAGCTTATTTCTTCATGTTACTGCATATGTTCTATGTCTTAGCAAGTGAACTTTAGTTGATTCCTATCCTTGATGATTGTAATCTTCTAAAAGGTCACCATTTTGTTTGATTTAAAAATTACTCTTATTGGGAAAGTATACGAGTTTTGATGTTTATAGAGCACATTTATTTTTATTATATAGAATTTGCTATATAGATATATAGAATTCCATTAAAAGTCAAACAAATCCTTTTAAGGTAAACATGAACAAGATTTATTTATTTTCAGAGGTGAAGCCTTTGGAAAAGGTTATTATTTTAATGCTAGTGTGAGAATTTCTCGGTTTTTACTTCATTAGTTAGAATAGAGCTGCTGCTTTATTGGGGTCTACTCTGCCACCCAGTGAAACAAATCCAAGACAGGGCACATAAGTGGACAATATGATAAAACAGATCCTTGGGACAGCCTGTCAACTTGGTGCCATTAACTGAGAATCTGGGACCTAATGACCCTCTAATGCCATTAGATACACTGGAGGATTAAATATACCAGAATTTAATCTTCACTGTTCTAAGAAATGTCTCACTGTGCTTTGATAGATTGTGATTCCCTATCCAATTATGGGATTAAAAAAAACTTCATTTCTACCCATCTTTACATTTAGGGTGGGTTATCTACTTAGATATTCACTCTTTCCACTTAGTTGGTCGCTAGCCAATCCCTCCAAATGGTGTCTTTATGGGATCCAGCTCACTAAGATGAGTTAGAAGATGTCTAGACATGGTTGGAGGTTTTTGCAGTATAAGTGGGTGGGCGGGGGGGGTGCAGATGAATGTGTATGATGGATTTCTAAGCTTAGCATTGAAATTCTAAAACTTAACAGTTTATAGGCGTTAAAAGACTTGCTTTTCTTTTTTAAGTATAATACATCTTTTCAGTAAGTACAATATGTCTAAACAACAGGGTTTATTTATATTAATTATTCATTTAATAATATTCTGAATGTCTCCTCCATTCTTATATTATCTTAATTAAAAATATTAGGTCCTAAGTGATGATGGAAAATAAGGTGGTGTATTATATAAAGTAGAATTTAATACAATTAACATTAGCATTGGATAAATGTCAAAATAATTTTGAACTTACTTTTGTGAGAGATCTGGCCATGTCCTAGAAGAAAGAAAGACAAAATTAGTAAACGCATAGCAATTTATTTTCAAGAAGCTACATTGTATTTTTGAGAAAGAATTATAAAATCAACCGATTTTCAAAACATGCGACATTTTCCATTCATGTGCTATCCTGAAGAATGCAGCAAAATTGCAAATGCCACCAAGTTAATAATAAAAACAAACAAAAGGAATATTTATTAAGTGACTTCTATGGGCCATGGATTGAAATATAGAATTATGGGACTCTTGAAGCTTGTTATTAAATATAAGGCTAAGCCACCTACTGTCTTCAAGGATGGCCACCCATTTCACTCACACAGGCACACAGGGGCGCGCGTGCACACACACACACACACACACACACACACACACACACACACAGTGAGAAGGAGGAGGAGGAGGAGGAGGAGGGGGAGGAGGAGGAGGAGAAAAGAGAGAGATGAAAAATCTATTTCTTAGACAGGCATAATTAAGACCTTATATTTTAGCCCATAAAAGATTTTCTTCACTTTCCTACATGTGCATTCACAATAGTGAAATAGAGTTACAGGAATGTTTACCATAAAGATTCTTTAACAGGGCCACTTGTTTTTCAATTGAGGAATCTGATAAGAGACGAATTGACATTAACTAGTCACAAGTTCCACTGATGGCGCATGGATTTAAGGAAACTGAATATTTCTATCTCACAGCAAGGAGCAGCCCCATCTAACGGGACCCCAGAGAATGCTCTGAAGTCGCTTCCACGTGCACCTGGACCATTCAGAGTACTACCCACGCCGGAGACCCGGTGCCTTCCCCTTCTTTGAAGTTTGGATTTTAGTGCAGAGAGGGCTTAGCTAAGGCTGGGTCACTTTAATACTGTGAAGCAGGTGAAATAGATCGGGCCCTCCTTCCATTGGCAAGCGCCTGGGTTAGTGATGTGCGGGCCAGAGGCTCGAGCTGGGAATTACTACTCTCGTGGGGTGGAAATCTGTACTCAAAGAGCTAGAGACAGTTGGATGCTCCAGGAACAAGCGAGCAGACAGGGCGGGTTGCCCGGAGAGACCTAGGGGGGCTGCTTATCTCACCAACATCCCGTTTGCCCATTAATCCAAAGAACTGCTGAGGCTTGGGTCTCCGGGCGATTCTCTGCAGAAGATGCTCGAAGGGCTCCGGCAGCTCCTCCTGGGGGACAAACCCACGTGTAGGTGACCAAAGCAAGGCGCCCTGTAACCCCAGCCATTTCCATGGTCGCTCCAGCCCTACGGGAGCCGCTGCTGCCGGGCGGTGCGCTCAGCCTGGAAGCCAGCTCCGCCCGGGGCGAGACGCTCGCGGGCTTCCCGGCGCTCAGCCAGAGCGGGGTCTGTCCCCGGCGCTCTCTTGACCTCTACCTGCTCGGGGCTGCCTCCTCCAGGAAGCCTGCTCCGGCTAGTTGGCAGCCACATGTCATCTTTTATCCCTGAGCGCTTTCCGCACTTTCCTCCCATCCCAAAGAACTTCACTCATCTACCGCTCCGCCTTATGCTTCTGTCTGGTCTTGGTGCCAGCTTTGGAAACCCCTCACAGCCGCAAGTGCACCCAGGTGCGTGTGGGGCGCACGCATGCAGTGGAGAAGGGTGACTACGCGGTCGAGCCACCTGCCCCGCACAACTTTCCAAGTCTCCCCAAGGCTCTCTCCCCCTTTGCCAATAGCCTGCGAGCCATCTACAGGGAGACGACATCCTCGGTTCTCAGACCTAATGTCAGGGTAGGAAGTTAGCTTCCCACCCACCTCCGCCCCTCTAAGCCCCGGCAGCTCGCCCTTTTCCCGGCTTCTGCCGGAGACCGACGCGCCCTCTTCCGTCCCTGCCCAGGATTTCCAACCGCCCAGGCAGCGCAGCTGGACGGAAGCCCCTGAAATCCCAGTTACTAGGAAATGAGACCCTGCGAGGTGTCCAGCCCCGAGAGGCTCGCCAGGCAGGGCAGCACTCCTTCAGGGAGTTCTTGGACCCGACCTTGCAGCCCTCGGGGGTAAACCTGGATCGTGGGCGCAAAATCCCGAGGGGAAGCCGGGGGATGGCGCCCCTTTTCATCTCCCCGCGGGTCTCCACCGTCTCCGGTCCCGTTGCCGTGCCCGCCAGGCTAACGAGGATGCTCTCGGTGGGGGAAGGTAACCGCTCCTAAGCCCAGAAAGAACCTCCCGGGACGGGGTCTCACCTTGATCTGGTCACTGTCGGACCAGTCGGACCAATAATTTAGGTCATCGTTGGCCCCGATTTCTTCGGCAAACAGTTGAGTGGAGATGAGAAAAAAGACTGCCAAGGCCACGAAGATTTTCATGTTGGATTTCTGGGAAGAGTGGGAGAGAAGACAAGGAGGAGAAAGGAAGGGGGGAAAATACACATCAATCTCCAAAGAGTTAGGGTGGCAGAATTTTTGGCCCCGCAACGGAACTCAGGTCCTGTTGAACCCCGGTAAAAAGCAAAGGGGCTAAAATCTCCCGCCCGTACCCTTTAGGAAAGCGAATCGCGCCCCGATGGCTCTCAGATCCCCTTGTCCCCGGGCTTCCGCTCCCCAGGCCCCCAACTCTCTAACGCGCACCCGCCAGCCTGGAGGTTCTGCAGGTGGAAGACAAAGAGGGGCGTTGGCGTCTGAGAACCGGGTGTCCCCGCTGTGCCTCGCCCTGCGGCCGCCTGGGACAGAGGCGCGCCGGGGAAGCTGGGGAGCCGGGGAAGCCAGGGGAGCCGGGGAAGCCAGGGAAGCCGGGGAAGCCGGGGACGCTTACTCACCGGGCGGACGGCCCGCGGGGATCCTGGCTGGTCGGAGCGCACGCCCGGCGCGCTGCACGCTCGGTGGCCGCTGCGCGGAGGAGGAGGTCGGAGCGCGCTCTTTTGCCAGCTCCGAGCTTCGCGGTATTTATCCCAGGCGTGACGAGCCCCGAGCCCCACGTGACACTCTCCCCACGCGACTTTCTGCTCAATATTTAATTAGCCGCCCCCTCTCCTGCTTGCGTGATTGAGAGTTTCCGAGACGGTAACCCGTAGGTTCCCATAACATCTGGACCCAATTGGGTTCCAAATGACGCAATTTTAGGAACATTCAGGTCTCGCGATCCAATCCAGAGAGGGCCGGTCTTCTTCCATCGGACGCCCCCTCCCCTCTCCTTCCGAACGGGGCTCAGTGACACCTGAGATTACTCATCAAAATCGAGCACAGTGACTCATTCCCTGGACTTCCACAACTTTTCCTTGTCGAGACATCAAGATAAGTTGCGCTTTTGAGGAAGGCCAAATAACTTCGGGCATTAAGACTTTGTGGTGGGGAATGAGGCTAAGAAAGAAGCCCTGGGGTGGGTGCATCCCCCCCCCCCACTAGTTCCACCTTCTGTGCCTCTTAAGTGTTTCTGAGATACGGTATCTATGACAGGAGGCTCCCTGTCCAGAATCAACTAGAATGCCGGCATTTCTTCAGCCTTACAAAAGAATTTTCAGTCTTACAGTGTTTTAGAAGATAGCGGCAGATTTATTTTACCTTCGGAAGAAAGGGAAATTTAAACGTGGTATTACATGCAGATCCTAAACTTATATCAGTGCCATTCTAGGATATCTTTTGTTTCAAAAAGTCCTCTTCCTTGACACATCCAGGAGCAGGGGTTATAAGATGTTTCTGCTTCTCTTCTACTTGTTCTTGCTGAAGACTACAAAGCCAGCAAGATAGCACCTAGGATACTTACCCGGTGTCATTAAAGAACTCTACCCATCCATCAGAGATTTCTCCTGTGTCTAAAAGTAAGTGTAGTGAAGGCACTGAGTGGTCATTAGCAGGACAAAATTTATTAGGCAAATAACATCTGTCTATAACACAAATGTCATTTTAAAAAAATCTCTAAAGGTACTAAATGATTTTACATCTTGGGTGGAGTTGTTTTCTCTTAGTATTATATTTTCAATTAATTATAATGTTTAGTATAGTGCATAAAGGAAATAAATTTTTGAAGTTCAATCAAACCAATAAAATTTCCACTTGAATATTTGTTCTTCCTTAAATAGCTCTGAGTTTTGGGTCTTTCTCATATGTTTAGACTTACCCTCACAATGTGAGCATTTTATTTTTGTTTTTGAAACATTTTAAATGGGAAATTGTAAGCATACACAAGAGTAGAAAGAATCATCCACTTGAAAGAATTTGCAAATTTCATCTATAATCTTCCTATCCCCTTCCCAGAATATTTTGAAGCAAATTCCAGACAACTCATCAGTGCAACGATAAATATTTCAGCCTATCTACCTAAAAGGTAAGGATTTTAAGATAAAAACATAAGCTATAATAAAACATTATTCCATCGGAAATAACATAAGATAATTCCTTATGCCATTAAATATCAAGTCAACACTCAAATATTCTTCACTGTCTCATAATCTTCCCTACCTCATACAGTTTACTGATTGGAATCAGAATTGTAATGAAGTCTATACACATGTCTTAATCAGACCAGGCAGCTATAACAAAACACCATATACTCAGTGATTTATAAAGAGCAGACATTTTTCCTCACTGTTCTTACAGCTGGTCTGAGATCAGGGTGTCAGCATGGCTTGGTTCTGGTGAGTGACTTTTTCCAGGTTATAGACTGCCATCTTGTTTCTGTTGAATTTTCACATTTCAGAAGAGGGTGAAAGACCTCTCTGGGATTCCTTTTGTAAGAGCACTAATCCATTCATAAGGGCTCCAGCTTCATGACCTGGTTACCTTTCAAAGGTCCCACTTCCTAATACCATCACCTGGGGGATTAGAATTTCAACATATGGAGTTTATTGGGGATGTGAACATTTATAGTCTACTGCATATCTCTTGATTAGGTAACTAACTTATAATTAGGTAACTAATCAATAGTTACCTCTTCCCATTGTAGTTTATTGATAAAACAGGTCAGTAGAATACAGTACACTCTGGAACTTGATGATTGCCTTTTAACTTGCTCCTGTGTCTTACCTAGCTTGATTCAATTTTTCTTGCTTTCTTTTCTTTCTTTCTTCTTTTTTTTTTTTGACAAGGCTACTTTGCATGTGTTCTGTAGTCTATCTGGTTGTTTCTCCTGAGCTTCCAGAAGCCATTGATAATCATTTTCTAGATCTTTATTTGATCAATAGTTTCAAAATGGTGCTATTTTAATTTTATCATTCATTATTGATTAGCTGGACTATTTCTTCCACATGAAGAAAAACTTCTTTTCAACAACTATTTTGTTATTCCAATATATAACTAGTATAGGAAAGATGGAATAAATGCTTGATCACTTCCCTTTACTAATTTTAAAAATAGAAGCTGGGCGTGGTGGCATATGCTTGTAATCCCAGTACTTGAGAGACTGAGACAGGAGCTGATCGCAGGTTCACCGCCAGCCTCAGCGACTGAGTGAGGCCCTCTGCAACTAGTGAGAACCTGTTTCTAAATAAAGAATGAAAAATAGGGCTGGGGGTGTAGCTCAGAGGTAGAATGCCCCTGGGTTCAATCCCCAGTACAAAAAAAAAAAAGTGAGTTCTAAACTAACACCTTCAACTATGACTTATTTTTTAAATTAGGACTATTATGTTCTCATAGGTTTAAACACATTTGAAATAGTTCAATCCATGGCAGATAATCTTCTAGTTAATGCCCAAATTGTGCCATTCTTGGTCAGAAGGTGACTTTTCATATTGAGTCCTGAGGCTTTGATATGGCTTTAGTAGGATTTGATGGTTGTCTTGTTTCTGGTATGACAAAATGTTTCAGGTTGAAGCTGCGCATTTTCTGCCTCAGTCCTGGAGTCTCCTCTGAGGAGCCCTTGTTCCCTCTCAATTAGAAATAACGGGAGAGTAATTGTTTAGATTTAGATTGTTCCCCCTAGCCCTCATGGAAACAAGGTAGCCATGTTGGAAGGGGGGTAGCAATGTTGGTTGCTAAGGAGGGGTCCCTGGGAATGTGGCCTTGGGATTATATAAGGTTTCTCCTCCACATTTGATCTCTTGTTTCAGTCCTCTATGTGAGAGTGAAGCCTTGCGCTCTCCCTGTGTCTGCTTCCCAGTCCCACGGACTGAACTCCAAAATCTCCAAGGAAACTGTGAGTGAATAAGTCTTCTTTCCTCTAAGTTGTATGGTCAGTTCTTCAGATGATAGCAGTGAGAATGCCGACGGAGACAGGGGCTCATTATCCAGGCATCGTGGGTGCACATTGCTGTCACATCCTTCATCACTTCAAGACCTTTTCAATGGATAGAGCTGAGGAATGTGTGTGTGCGCATGTGCGTGTGTGTGGGTGTATATAAAATCATGAGGGTATTCTGACACTTTGTATTCAAATCAGGATATCATAAAGTCTTTGTTTAACCTTGTCCATTTTGCATCTTTTTTTCTACACCCAAATTCCCAATGACATCGACATGATTACTCATTTGCCCTATCACAATACACAAAGCTAACATGATCAACAATATCATTATTGGAAACAGATTAAGAGTTTTTTATTTTAAAAAGTCTTTAGGGTGTGTCACACTATGTATGTTCAATCAAATTATCATATTTTAAGAGAATTTAAAAAGTCCTGCATATGGTTGTTCTATCAACTCTTATGCAGGGAGGTTCATTGGCTCATTTTGCTCTTGACTTTTAGGAATTTCTTTCAAACTTAATTTTAGAATTATGTAAAAGACATGACTCTGAAATACATGGGTTTTAATGCACAAATACTAAAAACAATATATTCAAAAACTGTAGCTTCAATTTCTCATCTCTCCAGTTTTTTCTCTTCTAGTAACAATTTCACTTTAGGTTTTTGGTTTATCCTTTGCTATAGGTTGAATGTGGTTTGTCCTCCAAAGGTTCTTGTGTTAGAAGCTTGGTCCTCACTGTGGCAGTGTTGAGAGGTGGTGAGACCTTTAAAAAAGAATGAGCTAGAAGGAAGTCATTGGAAGTGCTGCCCTTGGAGGAGATTCACATGGTTGTTGGGGGACCCTAGGTTACTTTAAAGGAGAGGGTTGTTATGAAAGAACAAGCCTGGCCCCACCGAGAGCTCTGGCTTTCTGTCTCTTGATGTGAGCTCTTCCTCTCATACATCCCCATGGTAGAGATACCATCTGCTATGAGGTCCTTTTCTAGAGCCCAGTTGATGCTCTTGAACCTACAAAAATGTGAATATACCTCTTTCCTTTATGAAGTTACCTAGCCTCAGTTATTTTGTAACAGTAATGAAAACCAGACTAATAATCCTTCTAATTGTTATTGTTGTCATTATTTTAAGAAAATATATATTCATATCCCTCTCCACCTTGTAAAATTCAATACTGTCAGTGCAATATTTTAGATTAATCATTTTGTTTGTTTGGTTGGTTTTCATTTCTAATGCAGTTTCTGAGGTAACAATAGACAGCTATTTCATAACTTCTTCCCTGCTAACTCAATGTAAGCAGTTGTAAACTTTGTTCAGTTGCCATATGTTATAAATATGACACAGTACTTAAAATAGAATCCAGTAATGAACAATAATGAGATAAAAATTGATCCAAGGATACATTTCCTATTTTTTCCATGTCATTTGTTAATTTCTACCTTAATTCAATTAGTAAGTTCATGCACTTTCTGAAAAACTTTGTCTCCGAACATAGAAAGATTTGGTATATTTACATTCTGCATTATTGGTTTATTTCCTAGAATATAAAATTTATGAAAATATACATATGAATTAAACACATACATTTTTAATGCATGCTAAATTCAAGAGTAGTAGAACGGTGAACAGAGTAGGTAGTTAATAGCTCATTTTTATGTTTGCAAATTTAAAACTTTCAGACAAGTGCAAAGAAAAATTACTATTGTACATTTTCTTATGATTGAAAATGAACCACCGTTAACATCTTATTATACTGCATATAATTTTTAAAGGGAAAAAGTAATCTGATTGTTTTATAAAATAGGATACACTCTATGAAAAATCAAGCAATGCAGGAAAGTAAAATAATGTATTTTAAAAATAGCACACCTTCAGAAATGGCAACCCCTAACATTAGTGGACCTGATTGTCAATATTTTTCTATGTGTCTTACACAATTAAAGGATAGAGCAGTATACACATAAATCAAACACTATGAACACGGAATGAGACTTTAGAAAGTATTTTTAATGAAAAGTAGCTATTTACATTTTACTTGACTTTAGTGGAAGAAAAAATTAAGGTGAAAAATGTTTCTTCATCTCAAATATGTTTTCCATAAAAGAACCAAGCAATGTTAAAAGCAAGATTTAGGGATACATGCTAAGAAGCTTAGTATTATGTAACCTTTAAAACAATAGATATTTACATAGTGTCTATTAATCCCCTGTTTTGAAAGGTGAGGATGTTAGCACTCTTGAACTTCCTCCCATGTCTCCTTCCCTCCACCTCCCAATATTTGCAGTTCTGTGATTACCTTTACACTGCTCAGGCTTATAACATCCAGTTTTGCTACCATATTTCCATTGGTCGTCTACTATTCGCTCTGTGTTTAAATAGATTCATTGTTTATTACTAGTCCGGTGGCTAGATGTCATTGCCAAGCAGATTTTTCTTCTCTAAGAGGAAATCATAGATATCCTAATTCCTTGAGTTATTTCATGTTTGTGAGTATCTGTTGGTGGCTTCTATGTGCAAATGACACAGTGATTAGTTATAATAGTTGTAGATTAAATTACATGTTCACAGGACTTTATGGACATTACTTCATTGTCTTGTAGAGTTGAGTGTGATAGGGAATTCTGAGGTGATACTTATTTTTCCCTGGCTTTTATTTATTTTTATTTATTTATTTTTTTGCGGTACTGAGGATTGAACGCAGGGGCGTTCTACCTCCGCGCTACGCCCCCAGCCCTATTTTTATACTTTTATTTTGAGACCGGGTCTCATGAAGTTGTGGAGGGCCTCACTAAGTAGAGAGAGAGAGAGAGAGACAGGGAGAGAGAGAGAGACAGGGAGAGAGAGAGAGAGCTGAGGCTGGCCGCGAACCCAGATCCTCCGGTCTCCGCCTCCCAAAGTACTGGGATTACAAGCGTGCACCACCATGCCCGGCTTTTCCCTGGCTTTTACGTGATTTGCTTTTCTGTTCAAATATCTAAGAAATCCCTTCTTTATCCTTGACATTCAATGGCTCAAGTAGGATATGTTGTTGAGTATACTGTATCTCATTTTCTTGGAGTATTATGAACTTTTTGCTTTGCTTGAATATAAATTGGCTCTTTAATATATGTAATTATTTTTCTTCTTTATTTTAAAGAAATTGTATTGTATTATGAGTTTGAATGTATCTTGAAGTAGAAATTTAACTTCAAGAGTATTGTGGTCAAACCGGGCATGGTGGTTATGTTTGTAATCCCAGTACTTGGGAGGCTGAGACAGGAGAATTATAGGCTCGCAGCCAGTCTCAAGCTAATTAGTAAGGCCCTTTGCAACTTAGTGAGACCTTGTTTCAAAATAAAGAATAATAATAAAAAAATAGGGCTCGGGGTGTAGCTCAGAGGTAGAATCCCCCTGGGTTCAATCCCCAGTACTACAAAAAGAGTATTGTGGTCTTTTTCTTTGGCTCCTAATATATATTATATATTATAGTATACATTATAGTATTATAGTATATATGTATATAGTATATATATACACTATAGTATTATAGTATATATAGTACATATCATATTTATAGTATTCTAGCATATATATTGTAGTAATATTGTAATATATAGTAGTATGTATATTTTAATATATTACTAAAGTATATATATATATATATATATATAAAATGTCATCTTGTGTATATAATATTCTCCAAATCATCTTAAATTTTTTTTTCATCTTCATTTACTTGGATTATCTCAACTCTTATTTCTGTGTCAGTAATTCATTTCTGTCTATTCTGTACCTTGCTGCTTCTAATGTACTTATTTCCATAATCATGTTGTACAGTTGCTAATTTGGTCTCATAGATAGTAATTTCATTTTCATCTCATTTGTTTTATTATTTTGTTGGAATGCTCTTATTAAATTCAGATTCTTATTAAGATGTTCTTAGTGTGAAGTAATTGGGGGAATTTCCTTATGTTTGCAAAGTCATGCTTTCTTCTAGTTCAGCAGCAAAATATATGAGTTTTTGCAAACTTTACCATTTATTTATTTATTTATTTATTTATTTATTTATACTGGGGATTGAACCCAGAGGCATTTTACCTCTGAGCATTTTACCTCTTACCCCCAGTCCTTTTTGTATTTCTTTTTGTTTTGTTTTGAAACAGAATATTGCTGAATTGCTGAGGCTGGTCTTGAACCTGTAATCCTCCTGTCTAAGCCTCCCAAACTATCAATTTTAGTACTGGTTTAGCCACTTGCAAGCATGTAGCATTGGAAAGGTAGGTAAGCACTCTCTGCCTCAAGGATTTAGTCTGCTGAAAAGAAAACAAGAAATAGCATTTACTTCCTAAGATCTGCTTTGGGGACTAAATGAGTAGTTCACTGTATAAAGAACAGTGTGGCCGGGCGTGGTGGCGCATGCTTGTAATCCCAGTACTTTGGGAGGCGGAGACCGGAGGATCCGGGTTCGCGGCCAGCCTCAGCTCTCTC
>PVJS01039815.1:15000-18705 GCA_004027185.1 Glis glis | reverse complement strand
TTGGGAGGCGGAGACCGGAGGATCCGGGTTTGCGGCCAGCCTCAGCTCTCTCGCTGTCTCTTCCTGTCTCTCTCTCTCTCTCTCTCTCTCTCTCTCTCTCTCTCTACTTAGTGAGGCCCTCTGCAACTTCGTGAGACCTGGTTTCAAAATAAAGTATAAAAAATAGGGCCAGGGGTGTAGCGCGGAGGTAGAACGCCCCTGGGTTCAATCCCCGGTACCGCAAAACAAAAGGAGGGAGGATGGATGTGACCTCGAGTTGGGCCGTGGGCACCGGGGGCCACGATGGGGCTGGGATACGGGTGGGAGGGAGCCTGAGCCCCGCTGGAGGACGAGGTTGCAGCCGCCTC
Organism: Glis glis; assembly: GCA_004027185.1. Classification (NCBI taxonomy): domain Eukaryota; kingdom Metazoa; phylum Chordata; class Mammalia; order Rodentia; family Gliridae; genus Glis; species Glis glis. The sequence continues at coordinate 18,358 of PVJS01039815.1, read as the reverse complement.
CTTTCTTGCACACCTGCAGCAAGAGGCGGAGTCCAACCTGCGCAAGGCCAAGCAGGGCTATATTCAGCGCTGCGAGGACCATGACAAGGCCTGCTTGCTGGTGGCCAAGGCCGAGGAGGAGCAGGCAGGCACCGGCCCCGGGGCAGGCAGCACAGCCTCCAAGACCCTGGACAAGCGGCGGCGGCTGGAGGAGGAAGCCAAGAACAAGGTAAGAGTGAGACAGGCACTGTGGCGCATGTCTGTCATCCCAGTCTTTGGGAGGCTGAGACAGAAGGATCGTAGGTTTGAGGCCAGCCTCAGTAACTTAGGGAGATCCTCAGCAACTTAGCGAGACACTATTTCAAAACAAAAATAAAATTGGACTGGAGGGTGTAGCTCAGAGAAGAATGCCCTTGGTTTCAATCCCCAGACCACAAAAATAAAATAAATAAATGAATAAAATGGATGTGGTGATGCATGCCTATAATCCCAAATACTTGGGAAGCTGAGACAGGAGGATCGCATGTTCAAAGCCAGCCTCAGGTGCCGGGCATGCTGGCGCATGCTTGTAATCCCAGTACTTGGGAGGATGAGACCAGAGGATCCAGGTTTGCGGCCAGCCTCAGCTACTTAGTGAGGCCCTCTACAACTTAGTGAGACCCTGTTTCAAAATAAAGAATAAAAAATAGGACTGGGGGTATAGCTTAGAGGTAGAATGCCCCTGGATTCAATCCCCGGTACCACAAAAATAAGTAAATTAATTAAATAAAATAAAAAGGGCTGGGGTGTCGCTTGGAGGTAAACAGGTAGAATGCCCCTGGGTTCAATCCTCATAACACACACGCGCGCACATGCGCACGTGCACACACACACACACACACACACACACACACACATCAAGAGAAGAGCAACAAGCAGAGGGGGGAGGGGAAGGTCCCAGAAAAGGAGACCCAGGATGGCAGTTAATGCCACCCTGTATGGACTTCCCACCCCGGCCTGTGCCCTGGCTGCGCCGTCGTCCTTCAGGAATCTCCTTTCCTGCCTGGTGCTCCCTGGGATTTCAGAATCGGGCCTGGCCAGGCGGGCTGACCGCTCTTTGGTCCCCGCCCTGTCCCAGGCGGAGGAAGCCATGGCCACTTACCGCACCTGCGTGGCGGATGCGAAGACGCAGAAGCAGGAGCTGGAGGACACTAAGGTGACGGCACTGCGGCAGATCCAGGAGGTCATCCGGCAGAGCGACCAGACCATCAAGTCGGTGTGTGCCCTGCTCGGGGTGCGGGGCGGGGGGTCCATCGCTGGCCACCCCCTGACATCTCTGTCCCCGCGCGCCCTCCCGCAGGCCACCATCTCCTACTACCAGATGATGCACATGCAGACCGCGCCGCTGCCCGTACACTTCCAGATGTTGTGTGAAAGCAGCAAGCTCTACGACCCGGGCCAGCAGTACGCCTCCCACGTGCGTCAGCTGCAGCGCGGGGAGGAGCCTGACGTTCGCTACGACTTCGAACCCCATGTCTCCGCCAACTCCTGGTACCCCACCTGCCCACCGGCCTGGGCATTCATGAGCGTCCACCCCCCCGCATCCTGGCTCCCCGCCTGTAGTGAGGTGCCCATGACCCTGCATCCTAATCCTTCCTCCCCTCCCTCTGTCTCCCCATCCCGACCCAGGTCTCTGGTCACACGAACCCGGAAAGGGAGCTTCAATGTGGGTGACACGGTGGGGGCAGAGGCGACCGGCAGCCCCCCGGAGGAGGGTGGGCCCAGCGAGGGGGCACCATCCAAGGAGCACAGAGGTGAGTGCCCGCCTGGGGCCCAGCAGGGGATGGCTCCCTGCGGCCCTCTGCTGGAGACACCCTGTCCTTCTGCAGGCGGACGAGGACACCAGGTGCACAAGTCCTGGCCCAGCGCCATTGCAGACGCAGACGGCAGTCTAGACCCCAGCCCCGGCTCAGGTGAGGCCTGGGGCCCGCCGGTGGGCCGGGGCTGCTGTCCGGCCTTGCTCGGGGAGTCTGACAGCCCTATTTGCCACTCAGGGGACTTTAAGAAGTTTGAGCGGACATCATCCAGTGGCACCATGTCGTCCAGCGAGGAGCTGGTGGACCAGGAGGGCAGTGCAGGGTCGTCCGCCTTCGAGCAGGGTGAGAGACCAGGACCGAGGAATGAGGGGACATGGGGACGTGGACGGGATCTGTGACGCTGACCACTGTCCATCTGCAGCCGACCTCGACAGCATGGCCCCCGAGCTGCCAGTGGCTGTGCCCAGCGGGCCCTTCCGCCACGTGGGGCTGTCCAAGGCGGCCCGCACGCACCGGCTCCGCAAGCTCCGCACGCCGGCCAAGTGCCGAGAATGCAACAGCTACGTGTACTTCCAAGGAGCCGAGTGCGAGGAGGTGTGTGGCCCCAAGGCGGGGGAAGGCCAGGGACACAGGGCCCTTTTAGGGTTGAGTCTCTGAGGAGGACAGCCTAGAGATAGACAGGGTGTCCCAGGGGGTCACCACCGCAGCACAAAGGCCCTGGGGCTGCGGCAGGAAAATTGAGGGACGGGAAGAAGAGGAGGCTGGAGGAGCGGGCAGAAACCCTGCCCTCCTCCCACGAGGCATGTGAGCAGGCTGGGGGACAGTCCTGCTGTGGCCTCGGGGAGGAGGGTGGTGGTACGGCTCAAGGCGGGCCAGGTGTCTGAGCGGCCTGGGGCTCACTCCCTGCGCCCCCAGTGCTGCCTGGCCTGTCACAAGAAATGCCTGGAGACGCTGGCCATCCAGTGTGGTCACAAGAAGCTGCAGGGCCGGCTGCAGCTCTTCGGCCAGGACTTCGTTCAGGCAGCGCGAGGCACTCCCGACCGGGTGCCCTTCATCGTCAAGAAGTGCATCTGCGAGATCGAGAAGCGAGCTCTGCGGACCAAGGTGGGGCCCTGGGGAATGGCGGGGTTCCGGGTCCTGGGCGGGTGGGCTGAGGCTGACTGAGGCCCCGCAGGGCATCTACCGGGTCAACGGGGTGAAGACCCGCGTGGAGAAGCTGTGCCAGGCCTTCGAGACCGGCCAGGAGCTGGTGGAGCTGTCGCAGGCCTCACCCCACGACATCAGCAATGTCCTCAAACTCTACCTGCGCCAGGTGAGCCCGACTGGAGGTGGGGAAGAGCTGAGGCTGAGAACCTGGAAGGGCATGGCCAGGCAGGGAGGGGTGTGTTGCTGGCTGGGGGCGGTGCAGGACAGAATTGGGTGGGGCGGGGCTAGAGCAGGGTGGGCGTGGCCATCCATTGTCATGGGCGGGGCTGCGAAGCCATGGGTGTGGCCATGACTGGGCTGGGCTGATGTCAGTTGCTGTGCCAAGCTTGATTGGGTGTGACCAGAACTTGAAGGGGTGTGGCTATGCAGGAGCAGGC
>PVJS01039815.1:0-10000 GCA_004027185.1 Glis glis | reverse complement strand
GCTCCTCGGGTGCTGGCCTCCACCCCTCTGGACCGACGGGACCTCAGAGCCCAGCTCAGCCCTGCTCCAGGGTCACTGCCAACGACCCGGACTTGGATGGTCCTGCTGGCACGCACAGCTGCACGGACAATGCTGGCCACCCCCTTCCAGAAGCTTCCAGCAGCATGGGGGATGGGGTCCGCCCTGGGCCCCGGCTCAGCGGGCAGGTTCTGGCCCAGTGGAGCTGGAGGATCTCTGCTGTCTCAGATGAAGCTGCCCAACCTTCTCAACCTCGCAACAGCGCTCCTGTCCCTGAGTGCGCCTTACACTGCGCCCAGTGTCCCCGGACAGCTGGTCCTGGCTGCCGTTCCCTGTGGACACAGCATCTGGGGCGACCTGGGTGCAGAGCGGGTGTTGATGCCACTGGGGGTTGGCAGGTGCCCGGCTCTGGCTTCAATTCGCTCGCTTTTCCCAAAAGCCGGGTGAGGACAGGAGTGTAGGTACATGGTGGAGTGTGTTGTGTTCATTATGTAATTCTTTGACGTGCACCGTCATGTTTTGCTTAAAATAAAGGTTTTTGTTTTTATATGTGTTGTTCTTGTTTGGGTTTTGGTATTGGGGATTGAACCCAGGGGCATTCTGCCTCTGAGCTATACCTCCAGCCCTATTTTATTTTTATTTGGAAACAGGATCTCACTAGGTTAATGAGAGTCTCACCACTTGCTGAGGCTGTCCTTGAACCTGTGATCCTCCTGTCTCGGCCTCCCAAGGACTGGGATTGCAGGTGTGCGCCACCACATCCGGCTACCAGCCCTTTATATATATATATATTTTTTTTTTTTTTTTTTTTTTGCGGTACCGGGGATTGAACGCAGGGGCGTTCTACCTCCGCGCTACACCCCCGGCCCTATTTTTTTTTATACTTTATTTTGAAACCAGGTCTCACGAAATTGCGGAGGGCCTCACTAAGTAGAGAGAGAGAGAGAGACAAGGAAAGAGAGAGAGAGAGAGAGCTGAGGCTGTACGCGAACCCGGATCCTCCGGTCTCAGCCTCCCAAGTACTGGGATGACAAGCGTGTGCCACCACGCCCGGCCGCAGCCCTTTATATTTTGAAAAATGGTCTTGCTTAAGCCGGGCATGGTGGCGCACGCTTGTCATCCCAGTACTTGGGAGGCTGAGACCGGAGGATCCGGGTTCAGGGCCAGCCTCAGCTACTTAGGCCCTCTGCAACTTAGTGAGACCCTGTTTCAATATAAAGAATAAGCCAGGCGTGGTGGCATACGCTTGTAATCCCAGTACTTTGGGAGGCGGAGACCGGAGGATCCGGGTTCGCGGCCAGCCTCAGCTCTTTCTCTCTCTCTCTCTCTGTCTCTCTCTCTCTCTCTACTTAGTGAGGCCCTCCACAACTTCGTGAGACCCTGTTTCAAAATAAAGTATAAAAAATAGGACCAGGGGTGTAGCGCGGAGGTAGAACGCCCCGGGTTCAATCCCCGGTACCGCAAAAAAAAAAAAAAAGAATAAAAAATAGGGCTAGGGGTATAGCCCAGAGGTAGAATGCTCCTGGGTTCAGAGGTAGAATGCTCCTGGGTTCAATCCCCGGTACCACCAAAAAAAATAGGGCTGGGGGTGTTAGCTTGGAGGTAGAATGCCCTGGGTTCAATCCCCAGTACTGCAAAAATTAAAAAAAAAATGATCTTGCTTAACTGGGCGTGGTGGTGCATGTTTGTAATCCCCGTCTTTGGGATGCTGAGACAGGAGGATCACAGGTTCACAGCCTGTCTCAGCTACTTAGTGAGGCTTCTGCAACTTAGGGAGATCCTGTTTCAAAATAAAGAATAAAATAGGACGAGGGGTGGAGCCCAGAGGTAGAACACCCCTGGGTTCAAATCCCAGTACCACAAGAAAAAAAAAAAAAGGGGGTCTTGCTTAAGGTTGCTAAGGGCCTTGCTAAATTGTCTCAGCCTCCCAAATACTGGGATTACAGGCGAACACCACTGTGCCTGGCTAAAATAAAGTTTTAACCTGGCTCATGTTCTGTGGCCCCTTGGGAAGGGGATGGGATGGGCCTCACAAAGGCCCTGCATGCCATCCTCCCCAGTGAGGTGGTGAGCCTGGGCGGTCCTGGAGGCAGAAAATAGACACGCAGGCATCAGGTGACAATTTTGTGTAGCTCAATGCTCAGAGTTGTCCAGATCTGTCCACGTGATAGACATACTCTGTAACCACAAGGTTCCTGCGCCAGCCCCATTCTAAATTCATTACCTTAGCCAGGCACAGGGGCACACGCCTGTAATCCCAGCAACTTGGGAGGCTGAGGCAGGAGGATCACAGATTTGAGGCCAGCATAGGCAACTTAATGAGATCCTGTCTCAAAATAAAAGGGGTTGGGGGTATATCTCAAGATTAGAGTACCAGCCGGACGTGGTGGCGCACACCTGTGATCCCAGTACTTGGGAGGCCGAGATAGGAGGATCACAGGTGTGAGGCCAGCTTTATCAACTTATAGCCCCTCAGGAACTTAGCAAGACCCCTTTTCAAAATAAAAAACAAAAGGGCTGGGGGTATAGCCCAGAGGTAGAATGCCCTGGGTTCAATCCTATCACAAACAAATAAATTTAGCCAAGTATGGTGGCACATACCTGTAATCCCAGTACTTGGGAGGCTGAGATAAGAGGATTGCAAGTTTGAGGACAGCCTCAGCAATTTTTTTTTTTTTTGCGATACCGGGGATTGAACCCAGGGGCGTTCTACCTCCGAGCTACACCCCCGGCCCTATTTTTTATACTTTATTTTGAAACGGGGTCTCACGAAGTTACGGAGGGCCTCACTAAGTAGCTGAGGCTGGCCGTGAACCCGGATCCTCCGGTCTCAGCCTCCCAAGTACTGGGTTTACAAGCGTGCGCCACCACGCCCGGCAAGCCTCAGCAATTTAAATACAATACCCCTACTGGGACTGGTGGCACACACTTGTAATCCCAGTACTTGGGAGGCTGAGACAGGAGGATCGCAGGTTCCTGACCAGCCTCAGGACTTAGGGAGGTTCTCCACAACTTAGACCCTGTTTCAAAAATAAAGAATAAACCGGGCATGGTAGCGCACTTGTAATCCCAGGATTTGGGAGGCTGAGACCAGAGGATCCGGGTTCGCTGCTAGCCTCATCTACTTAGTGAGGCCCTCCGCAACTTAGTGAGACCCTGTTTCCAAATAAAGAATAAAAAATAGGGCTAGGGGTGTAGCTCGGAGGTAGAATGCCCCTGGGTTCAATTCCCAGTACTGTAAAAATAAATTAAATAAATAAATAAATAATAGGGCTGGGGGTGTAACTTGGAGGTAGAATGGCCCTGGGTTCAATCCCCAATACCAAAAATAAAAAACAACGCCCCTGGGTTCAATACCCAGTACCAAAAAGAAAATATAATTTGTGTGTGTGTGTGCATGCGCGCACACGCGCGTGGTGCTAGGGATGGAACCCAGGGGCCTTCTAGCTCTGGGTTATGCCCCAGCCCTATTTTATTATTTTTGGTGGTGCTGGGGATGGAACCCAGGAGCATTTTAACTGTGAGCTCCACCCCCAGCCCTATTTTATTTTGTATTTTGAAACAGTCTCACTAAGTTGTGGAGGGACTCACTAAGTGGCTGAGGCTGGCCGCGAACCTGAGATCTTCCTGTCTCAGTTTCCCAAGTACTGGGATTACAAGTGTGTGCCACCATGCCTGGCTCTATTTTATTTATTTGGAAATAGGGTCTCACTAAGTTGCTGAGTGTCACTAAGCTGCTGAGTCTGGCTTTGAACCAGTGATCCTCCTGTCTCAGCCTCCCAAGTACTGAGATTCCAGGCATACACCACCATGCCCAGTTTAAATTTGTAATTTTCAAGGGGGTTAAACCCAGAGCCCTTGCACCCTAAGTTTGTGCTCTTGCCGCACAGTAACCTGTTAAGGTGTTGGACCTCAGGGGCGTAAGGTCAACCTCTTTGGGAGGTGAGGGCCACCCCACACTCGGTCCTGTCCCTCACCCCGGGCATGGCTCCGGGGACTGCTGGCCTCTTCTAACCCCAGGCAAAGATCCCGGGCAGAAGGGAGGCGCTCTGCATCCCAGGCAGGGGGATGGGCAGAATTCTTGTCCATTGGTGATACAGCTGGGAGGGAGAAGGGACGGTCCCTTCCTGTAGAACAGAGGCCACCGGCCACGGGCCACCAGTAGCCCCACCGCCAGGTGCATGGAGAAGCCACAGGAACAGAGACGTCTCTGGGCGGTACGTGTTTTGGCAAAGATTCCTTGGCCCAGGGCCAGACCCGCCATCTGCAGGCTGCCTGTGGTCGCCGTTTCTGCCCCAGGCAGTGTTGAGGAACAGTGACAGGGCCAAAAATGGTCACTGTCTGGCCCTTACTGAATCTCTGTTGATCCCCAGCTCATGTATTTCCTTGGTGCTGGGGATGGAAGCCAGGGCCACATGACGCCGCAAATACTAACCCCGAGCAACCCAGACCTGCCTTCTCGTTTGTATCAGGGGATCACCTGGAGTGACTGGCGCCATCTAAGCTTGCGCAAGTGCAGCTATGGCGTGCACCCCACACATCCCCGTCGTTCCACGACACGCGGTGGCATGTTCCCAAGGCTGGGCAGCCATCTCCAGAACTTGCTCATCTTCCCCAACCAAACCTGTCCCGGTTCAACACTCAGTCCCAGCCTGACACCCACCGTCCTGTTTCTGGGTCCCATGACTCTGGGACCTTCTGCGCGCGGGAGGGTACAGTATGTAGCCCTTTCGTGTCTGGCTTATTTTGGCCAGGATGATTTAGTAAGCTGGGAGACACAGGCCTGTAATCTCAGTACTTGGGAGGCTGAGACAGGAGGATCGCAGGTTGGAGACCAGCCTCAGCAACTTAGACCACTTAAAAAAAAAAAAAAAGAAAAAAAAAAAGAAAAAATAGGCCTGGGGTGTAGCTCGGAGGTAGAATGCCCCTGGCTTCAATCCCCTGCACCAAGCCGGGCGTGGTGGCGCACGCTTGTAATCCCAGTACTTGGGAGGTGGAGACCAGAGGATCCTGGTTCGTGGCCAGCCTCAGCTACTTAGTGAGGCCCTCCGCAACTTCATGAGACCCGGTTTCAAAATAAAGTATTAAAAATAGGGCTGGGGGTATAACACAGAGGTAGAACGCCCCTGGGTTCAATCCCTGGTACCGTGCAAAAAAAAAAAAAAAAAAAAAAAAAAAAAAAAAAATCCCCTGCATCAAGGGGAAAAAAAGGAAAAAAGCAGACTGACTGGTCCCAACCTTCCATGGAGGAGAAGCAGCTGGGCCAAGTCCAGGTACTGGTGAGTCCAGAGGCAGCCCACATCTGCACAGAGGACAGCATACATGCGGGAAAGAAGCAGGATTCACCCAACACCAGGGCCCCGAGGACGCAAGAGGGTGACTAGGATCTGCCCAGTAGCTCCTGCTGCTCAGAGCATGGCTGCCCCCCAAAACCTTGCGATTCTCCACGTTTTTTGAAAGAAACAAATTCATTTACTCAAAATATCTTTAATTTTTAGAACACACAACATTCTGTAACAAGTGAAAACTATGATCACGCAGGCTATGATCACGCCTGGCTGAGTTCGGGGCGCTCACGGACAGGAGGAAGTGCCTGCGTGGGGCAGAGCGCAGGCCAGGGGACAGTGGCCCTACTTCAGGGCCACTGAGAAAGAGGCCAGGGGACGCAGACCTGAGCGCCAGCTGCAGCGGAGCTGGCCAAGTTGCACGAGGACTCGGGCCACTGGCTATTCCAGCTGGCCCATCCAGAGCGGCGGCCCTCTTGGGGCGTCAGCCAGGCCACAGGAATCCTCACCCCCGAGAACGCAAAGCAAGACAGGCTGCTCCCTCAGGTGACCGGAGGCGCTCCCGTCCATCTGTCCATCTCCAGGGGCTGCGTGGCAGGAAGGAGGGCAACCATGTGAGCCAGGATGACCCAGAACAGGAGGGGACAAGTGTGGGGCAGCGTGTGTGTGTGTGTGTGTGTGTGTGTGTGTGTGTGTGTCTGTGTGTACCCAAGGGGAGGCTGGGAAGCTCACACAGCAGCTCTGACCTCAAAGGCGGCCGGTGCCCAGCAACCGCCAGGACACAGGCACAGGGCCCCCATCAGGCCTGCTCCCAGCCCCAGGGCCACCTACCAGGTCAGAACAGGGAGCAAAAGGGAAGTCGAGGGGGCGCTCCCTCCCAGCTCCCACGGCACCCCCAAAACCGGCCTCCTCTTGGCGTCCTGGGCAAGCTCTGCCTTTTGCCTGCCAACTGGGTGAACAGTTCCTAAGGGGACGGGCCAGGGAGGCAGGGACATCTTGTGGACTGGGACCCTGGATTCCCGAGTACGGTCTGCAGTGCGCAGGCCCAGGCGGGGGTTCTGAGAGTATCGTGGGAACTCCAGGAGGGGCTGCACCGGCAGCTGGCAAGAGATGACCGTCCTGAATATGTACACAGAGAAGTCACCTCCACCTCCGACCCTCTGGTCTCACCTGTGGGGCGCGGCAGCTACTGCACCAGCCGGTAGGTGATGTACCTGCCCGCCGTCTCGCTGGGCCGGATGATCTTCACCACCTGCAGAGCAGAGGAGCCGGGCGCTGGCGGGCCTCCCTCTGTCACCCAGGGCGCAGGCGGGGTGGTGCCCCGTGCGGCCGAGAAGCCCCAGGGCCACACACTTCTCTAGGCCTGACGGGCCGTCGGGGAGGGACACCTCACCTGCCCTCGCTTTATCCCGAAGTAGCGCGCCACGGGGTCTCCTGCCTGGATCCTGGGCAGCTGGTTCTCTCGGAGTTTGCTGGGCAGAGCGGTCAAGAAAACTCCAGGATGGGCTGTCTGGGGTGGGGCGGGGACTCGGGAGCCCAAGGGAGAGGAAGGGGTGAGGTGCAGAGGGGCCTGGAAGGATACTATCTGGCCAACAGCTCAGTCACCTCCTCCTTGGTCATGACGACATGCTCTGGGACGAGCTGCAGAGAGGAACTCACCAGTCACCACCAGGGGCTGCGACAGGACTCCACTGGGCCCCTGGAAGGCGCCACAGCCCCGCACCTCTGAGGTGAGACTGGGAGGGCGCTCATGGTGGGCCAATAAAGAGCCATCAACCTGGGTACTGGGGGTGCCGGCTAAACCCCTGGCTGAACCCCACCCCACCCGACCACACAGTGACATGGACACAGGCTGGGAAACGGCCAGCTCTTTCTACCACGCTGGCACCATGGGAAAGCCCGACCCCCGCTCCCGCCCCACCCCACAGGCTCCCGGTGCTCTGCAGCCTGAGCCCTGCCCGCGCCCCCACCCGCGCCAGGCCCACCTCGTGCTCCGTGATGTTGATGAGCAGCTCCTGCTGCAGGAACTGCTCCAGGATGTACTTGGGGGCCATGTCCACCAGAGACTGCAAGACACGACGGGCCTCAGACAGCAAGAACCCTGCGCCTGGCCCGCTACGCCCTGGACTGCGAGGACCAGCACGGGCCGGGCCGTCCCGACGGCCACGAAGCTTTGGGACCTCTCCCAATCTGTCGAACGGCCGCACGGTCTCCTCAGAGCTGGTGTGGCAATGTCCCCAACAGAGAGGTGCCACCACACTTGACCGCGTGTAGCCAGCAGCCTGGCTGGCAACCTCCGTCCCCGTGAACCCACCTTGGCTCAGTCTATTCATGTGATGAACGGAAAACAGTGACAGGGAAGAGGTCGCGGAGGGCCTCAGGCCTTGGCCTCCTCAAGTAAAGGGGGCAGTAAGGGGGACCCTCCATGGGCCACGCCCACCCGTCTAGGCAGGACAACTCAGAGGCCAGCAGGACAGAGCCCACGCCCCCAGTGCCCCCTCAGGACTTGGGGCCAATGCCCGCAGGAGTGGGGATCGTAGCAGCCATGGAGTGAGGGTGTCCAGATGAAAACTGCCCGCCGGGTCCCACAGGAAAGGGTGGCAGGAAGGGGAAGCGGGCGCGGGGGCGGAGACAGAACAGGAAGTGACGAGGACTCCTCCTCCTAAACACCAGCACGCAGCCGCGGCCTCCTCAGGCCACCCACCTGCTTGGCAGAGGGCGTCATGCCCTGCTGCACCACGATGAGGGCCCGCGTGATGTTCTCCTCCTGCATGCGCTGGCAATACACCTTGATCGTCTTGATCCCCACCTTGGGCTCCTCTAGGGACAGATGTAGGGTGACGCACAGCCCTGGGGGCCCCGCCACACCCCCAGGGCACCTGGGTTCTAGCTTGGCTTCAGAACAGCCGTTGCACCCCTGTGGGGCCTAGTTTCCCCACTTGCAAGGTGAGACCTGAGTGGCAGGATGTCAGGGTGGGGACCGGCTGCCTCAACCCCGCCAGGAAGCCCAGGGGAGTCAAGTCCCACCTGGACCTGCACTCCCTCCCTGCAGCATGGGGTCTGGTCTCCAAGCAGTTCTGAGGTTTATGAGACCCAGAATTTTTTGTTTTTCTGTGGTACTGGGAATTGAACCCAGGGCATTCTACCTCTGAGCTATATCCCTCAGCCTGACTTTTTTCTTTTGAAACAGGGTCTCGTTAAGTTGTTGAGGCCCTCACTAAGTTACTGAGGCTGATCTCGAACCTACGATCCTCCGGTCTCAGCCTCCCAGGTGCTGGGATTACAGGCATGTGCCACCATGCCTGGCTGAGACCCTGCTTCTAAATAAAAAATAAAATAGGGCTGGGGGTATAACTTGGAGGTAGAAGCCCCTAGGTTCAACCAGTTCCGGAAGAAAGAAGGAAGGAAAGAAGGAAAGAAGGAGGGAAGGGAGGGAGGAAGGGAAGGAAGGGAAGGAAGGGAAGGAAGGGAAGGGAAGGGAAGGAAGGGAAGGGAAGGGAAGGGAGGAAGGAAGGAAGGAAAGGGAAGGAAGGAAAGGAAAGGAAAAGAGAAGAGGGAGGGAGGGAGGAAGGGAGGGAGGAAGGAAGGAAGGAAGGAAACAAGGTCTCACTAAATTGCAAGGCTGGCCTTTAACCCACAGTCCTGCTGTCTCAGCCTCCCAAGTACTGGGATTACAGGCATGTGCCACCTTGCCTGGTGAGATAATGCCCCTGGGTTCAATCTCCAGTACCACAAAGAAAAAAAAGAACCCAGTTCAGGAAGAGGTGAGGACCCAGGGGAGGGAAACTGAAAGGGAGCTTCGAGCTGGTACCGAGCAGGAGTCCCGGTGACTCCACCAGAACCCTGGCCCCTCAGGCACACACTGCTGCCAGGGACCAGCAAGGGCCTCACCTGGGAAAAAGACAAACATCTGATCAGTGGGGTCATCGTTGTGGGCCACCAGCACTGTGAGGTCGGTGCGCCTCGGCCGCCCTTCACTCGGCTTGTCCCCAAACTGGGCTTTGAACTCCTCCAATGTCTGGTCCAGCTCATCCTGGGTCACCAGGTAGCCACGGTCGTGGCACAGCTGTGGAGAGAAAGAGTCAAGTGTCCTGGGAGGAGGAAGGACCTCCACAAGCCATGAGCTTAAGACGGAGGACAAAGCCTGCAGCTAGACCTGGCTGCGGCAAAGGACACGAGCTCAGGTCACTCGGGCTGCTCGGGGAGATAGCACAGGTAGCTACAGCAAACCGCTGAGCGTGTGCCATGTGTACCACTGTCAGCCCTTGGGATGAGACCAGGCCAGTCCCGGACGTTCGGGTCTCTAGCCTTGCAGGAATCTGGCTGGGGGAAACCCAAGCGACTGCAGTGCTTTCAACCACTAAACCCAAGACGGGAACAGAAACAGCTGTGACCTCACACAGTGCGGGGGAGGGGGCGGGATAAGACTGTGAGGGGCTTCACCCAGAAATAAAGCTAAAAAAGCACTGGACGAGCCATGTGTGGTGGTGCACGCCTGCAATCCCAGTACTTGGGAGGCTGAGACAGGTGGATTGCAGGCTGAAAGCCAGCCTTGGCAATCTAGCGAGGCTCTCAGCAACTTTGTGAGACCCTGTTTCCAAATTTAAAAAAAAAAAAAGGCTGGGGGTGTAGCTCAAAGGTAGAATACCACTAGGTTCCATCCCCAGCAGCACAAAAAAAAAAAAAAAAGCAAAGCC
>PVJS01039814.1:6483-18825 GCA_004027185.1 Glis glis | reverse complement strand
AGTGAGATTAGCCAATCACAAGAAAAGAAGGGACATATGTTTTCATTAATATGCACAACTTAGGGAGTAATGGGGACACAAAAGGGACTTCAATGACAATGGAGAACCCTCAGTAGTGCAAGGGAAGGGGTACAAGGGAAGGGAAAAGGTAAGAAAGAAGTGAATCTATGGAATTACTGTCATAAACAAGGTGTATATATGAGTTTATACCAACATCATTCTCAGTGCTACATGTGGGGGGGAGGTGGGGAGGAGGTGGGGGGGAGGGACACCAAGAGCTGTGTGCATGTATGTTAACACCAAACTGATACTCATTGTGATGTGAGATTACAATGCACCAATAAAAACATAAAAAAATAAAAATAGGGATGAGAGGAATTCAAACATTTTTAAAAATTACCAATACTGATTTTTCTGACGAACCACCGTTGGGTCTCCATAGATTGTCAGGGGAAGACACAATAATTCTGTAGGTTCTTGGCCTCCATTGTGAAAAGAATTTCAACACGTGCCAGTCAGAGAAAAGGCAAAGGTTAATTTAAGAAAGATGGGGGCACAAGTTCAGGGGAGGCATTGGCCATCTCAAGAGGGGGAGAATGAATGTCTCTGCATGTGAGAGAGCATCCATCTAAGTAAACAAGCCTGTGTTAATAATTTTTATTAACATCTTTTACTCTTATTTCTATCAACAAATACAAATTTATTTTTTAAGAATTTAGCTCAAGCAAGCTGGGTATGGTGGCGCACATTGTAATCCCAGTACTTGGGAGGCAAAGATCGGAGGATCCAGGTTCGTGGCCAGCCTCAGCTACTTAGTGAGGCCCTCTGCAACTTTGTGAGACTCGGTTTCAAAATAAAGTATAAAAAATAGGGACGGGGGTGTCGCTCAGAGGTAGAATGCCCCTGGGTTCAATCCCCGGTACCACAAAAAAAAAAAAAAGAATTTAGCTCAAGTGAACTAGAAGATATTTGGATCCATTTTTTTGTTATTATTATTCTCATAAGTTTATGAGTCCTCATTTATTTGAAAGCCAATTTTGGTACCATGTATAAAACAGACAGACAATACACTTATACATACTGACATATAAACATGGGCAGAAACAAATATCTTGTAACTTTAATTTTTCAGGCATTTTATTTTTATAAATAGATTACTAAATGTAGTGCCAGATTTAAAGTTTTCTATATTAAAACACAACCTATTACAGACATCTGTTTTGTGCCAGTGAGCAACAGACCATAAAAGAGGATACAAACTTGGAAGCCTATAGAGTAGAGGATGCCCAAGAGAGAGTTTAAAAGTCAAGGCTGACACTAAATCATATGATTTAAGTGGCTACTTGTCGACTTGATGAAGATCCCACATCAGACATCACTACTGCTTATCCCCCTTCTCAAGGCATTAAACAGAGAATTAACCCTTGAATAGCTGTTTAGTAGGAGGAGGAAAAAAAACAAAAAAGAGAGACAAAAATAAATAAAAAACAAATCAGAACAGAAAACGTGCACACAATTTCAAGGTGAATTTGTAAAAATCCATGAGCTCAAAAATGAAAGGCCATGGTTTCTGTAGTAAGTAGCTATATTTTGTTGTAAATTTGTCTTATTCTTTTTTCTTGTTTGCCAGCAGGGTGTGTGTGTGTGGTGGGGAGGGAGTAGCTGTAGAGCTAGAGAATCCTAGAATTAACTTTTAGAATGTAAGTGGACACACATAAGAAAATGGAATTATAAAATTTTTTAAAGTGTGAGATAAGCATCCCTCATATATTTTTAAAAGCCAAATATTAATTTAAGCAGGGGTGATTATAATGTCTCTGTTTACAGGCATGTTTAATCCTGTGATTCCAGTATTTGTTAGAGTAAGAGATATGATTTTTGGTAACTACACATTCTCTGTTGTGTGACTATGGCCGAGGAGTGAGTTATCTTCCTATTTTCTGAGAATAGATTCCCCTAGTTATCAAATTTAGAGTGACACAGATTTGCCCAATGTTTTCCCTTTTAACAATGAGGGCAAATTTCCAGGGGATCTCATTGAGAGTTAACAGAGTGCATTGATTTTGAGTATGTCTGTATTTTTTGCATTTATAACATTGGATTTTAGACCCAGTATGTTGTATTTCCTACAGCCTTCCATAAGGCAGTATCAAATACAGATTGTTTATACTGTTCTGTTTCAAAAGCTTGAGCCACCAACATATAGTCAGAAAAGGATTTATCTTTTACGGAGGAAAGGGCATTCTTAACATCCTGATTAGCATTTTCAAAGGCCAGCTGTTTAATTAAAATGTCAGGGGCTTTAAAATGAATGACTTGTTGGCTGACCCCCTTAATCAACTGATCAAAAAAATCTGTAAAAGATTTTAAGGAAGCCTTAACGGGAGCTCAAACAGAGAAAACAGCAATATTCATCCCCTGTCTAAGCAAAAAATGCATATCGGACAAATTATTTCCCATTCTTATCCACTACAAAAACTCCCCTTCCAAGCTGGTTGTGACCTTGGCAGCTGATGGGATGAAGGGACTTACCAAAAACGAACTCCAGGCTCCAAGGGTCACATTTGGACACCATTTGTCATGTATGGTGTTGCTGGACTGATGAGATTGGAAGTCTCGCACATGAATGACATGGAGTCAGAGTGATTTTGAGAGAAACATACCATCTGGAGAGGAGAGAGAAATATTCCTGCTCCCCTTCCAGTAGTGTCTTTCTTTTATTGAGGGTTTTAATCAGAACAGTGTAAAAATGATTAATCACCGGAGAGAGTAAAGCAGTCATAGGATGAGTCAGGAAAAAACAAGGTAGTCATGGATGAATCAGGGAAGAAAGGGTAAACACAGATGTTGTCAGGGTCCCTGTTTATCATCTGGGTCCCTGCTTATTGTTCCAATTTGGTCCTTGGAGATTTGTCTATATGCAAACAAATCACCTGTGTGGGCAGGTTTGTGCCCATCCCAAACTGAACCAAGGTGACCTCAAAGCTGATGACTAGGAAGGCTTCCAACAGTTCTTCTTATGTGAGTACTCAGTGCTATGAATTTTCCTGTTAATACTGACTTCCATATGTCCCATAGATTTTGATATGTTGTGTCTCTATTTTCATTCATTTCTAGGAATTTTCATTTCTCCCGTTATTTCTTCTATGACCCATTCCTTATTTAATAGTGTGGTATTCAATCACCATGTATTTATGAAATTTCTCTGGGTCTTGTCAACAATTTCTAATATTTCATTATGGTCTGAAAAGATACAGGAAATTATGTCACATTTTATGAATTTGCTACAGCTTGCTTTGTGGCACAAGATATGGTCTATTTTGGAGAATGTTCCATGAGCAGCTGAAAAGAATATGTATTCTGCTGTAGTTGGATGGAATATTTTGTGTCTAGCAGGTCCATTTGGTTTATGGTGTTCCTTAAGTCTGAGGCATCTTGCTAATTTTTTGTCTGGAAGATCAGTCTAGTGGTGTGAGAGGAGTGTTGAAGTCTCTCAGTATTATTGTATTGGGATCTATGTGACAATGTCATGAGAATTTGTTTTATAAAAGTGCTTGCACCTATGTTTGGAGCATATATGTTGACTATCATTATATCCTTTTGTTGTATTGTTCCTTTTACCCTTAAAAATGACCTGATTTTTCTCTTCACTAGCAAGGATTACCTTGTTCTAGCCATTCACCTGTAGTTTGTGAGTGTCTTTACCTGGAAAGTGTGTTGCTTGCAGAGATCATATAGATGTATTATGATCTTTAATCAATTTTGCCACTTTATGTCTATTAATTGGGGAGTTCAGGACATCGATATTCAGAGTAATTATTGAGAGATGATTTTTAATTCCTAACATTATACAGGGGATCACAAGAGTTCACCTTGAGTCTCTGAGAAGCTTTTGCACTTTAGGAATTTTTAGGTATGCTTGAAATTTGAAGATTTTGGGAACTTGTGGAGATGGAATAAAAGCATTTTACATTTTGAAATGGGCATGAACTCTTCAGGGGCCAAGGGCAGAATGTTATAATGAGATATAGAATGTTTCCTAAATAGCTCATTTATTAATTTTTTTTGCGATACTGGGGATTGAATGCAGGGGTGTTCTATCTCCGCGCTTTGCCCCCGGCCCTAGTTTTTATACTTTATTTTGAGACCGAAGCTCACGAAGTTGTGGAGGGCCTCACTAAAGAGAGAGAGACAGAGAGAGAGAGAGAGAGAGAGAGAGAGAGAGAGTGTGCACGTGCCTGCGCACACGTGCGCAAGCTGAGGCTGGCCGCGAACCCGGATCCTCTGGTCTCCACCTCCCAAAGTAGTGGGATTACAAGCGTGCGCCACCACGCCCAGCCATTTATTAATATTCAGGGTTACTACAGTTAAGTCATGAGAGATGTAATCTTAGCATACTCCACTACCCTGGAAACCTAGGACGTGTGGTGTGGGTAGAGAAGGTGTGTCCCTGGGTATGTGGTCTTAGGGATTATGTTTGTGTCTTTGAATCCCCTAGCTTGCTTATGTAGTCTCTCTGGCTTCTGGCCTCCATGATGTGAGAGTACAGCCTTGCACTCTCCCTCTTTCTGCTTCCTGCCACCATGTCCTGAGATCCAGAGTCCCCAGCCTCACATAACTGAACCCCCTAGTTTGCAAGGAAACTGTGAGTCGATAAATCTTACTTCCTCTATGCTATGTGGTCATGTTCTTGGATTATAGCAGTGATAATGCTGACCAAGACAGTACCCAAATTACTAATCATTTCAGCATCGCTCAAAAACCAATGTTCAAAGTTTCCTCTGAGGCTCAAGGTGAAAATTTAGCTATGAGCCCTTATAAAATTAAAAGAGAATGTTACATGCTTTCAATATCCAAAGGTACAGAGTAAACCTTCGCAATCCCAAAGGGAAAGATATGGGTATATGAATAAAGGGATAGGACTAAATGAAGAGCGAAACTCCATAGAACAAACCATAAGTCCCATAGCTCCATGTCTAGCATCTGGAACAAGCATTTGTGACATGTGGGTTTGTTATGGTCAGCTTTTCCATCATTGTGAGCATAATAGCCAAAAAAAAAAAAAAAACTAAGAAGAGAAAAGGTTTATTTGTATCATGTTTTTAGAGGTACAATCCATAGTCACCCGGCTCCAAAGCAGATATCATGGCATTATGGCATGGAATAGGAAAGATAAACTCAACTCAATACCATCTGGAAACAGAGGGAGACTGGAAATGAGGACAGATATAGTCCCCAGGGTCACTCCTTCAGCCATGCTCCATCTGCCTAAGTTACCACTCAATAAATCTATTCATATCAATAATGGTTTAGAAGATGAATCTATAAATGAGTTTAGATACCTGGTTCAATTATTTCAGCTCTGAATATTGTTGCATTGGTGACATACTTTTTATACATGCATCTTTTGGGGGACATTCCAGATCCAAACCATAATAGGGCCCCAGGGGGCTTGAGTATCCCCACTGATATGGCCCTCTCTTTCCCAGCCCATGTGGCCTCTCTGGCTGACTAGTCTGCTTGTTGCCTGTAGCTTTCTTTGCCAGACAGTTCATGTACCTGTCACCTCTAATGCCTGGGGTCTCCATTACAACCTACGTATCATTTTTATAAACTCATTATTTGCCTCCTCAGGTGCTGGCTGCTTGCAAGAATTCCAACCCTGCTCTACATTTGCTAGCTTCCCTGGTCCTCCTTTGAAATATCAGTAAAAGATTCCATAACTCCTTAGCTCCAGCATCCTGCATTCCTGCAGAACCAGCACAACAAATACAATGACAAGATCTGCTACCAACTTGAGGAGTAGCTGGGCCCCCCTTTCACCATGGCTAGAGCAACCTTTGAGTCTCTGTGTGGCTAAGCATGGTAGAACCAATCCCAGGAAAACTCCTTCTAATGTATCCCTTTGCAAGCAGGACATCCCAAGAACTCTTTTCTAAGCACACTCTTTCACATAAGTTTCCACTTTTATACCCTTGAGCCTGCAATGGGTGGGATCTTGATAATTCCTGAGATGCTCACAAAACATCATTCTTATTGTCTCTGAGCAAAGTACTTAACATATCCTAGGTGGTCATAATCTTTTCAGCAACCACACCTTCCTTCTCCCCAGTTTTACGTCTTTCCCTGTCACATTGCAAGATTTTAAAATCTTTCTTCTCTGCTTTCTACTTCAGATACTCACAATAATCTGGTTAAAAGCTGCTAGCAATACCCAGGCCACTGCCTGGATGCTCTACTGTCGTGAAATTTCCTCCACCAGATTGAGTAGTCCACCAAAAAGAAGTTTGACCACAAAGAAAGTCCAAGGATATTGGAAAAATGTAAACTAGTCCTTTGCCAGAATGTAACGTGAATGGCCTCTAGTCAATTCTCTATGGATTCCTCCTTGGACCTGAACCTTCATGAGCTCAGGCTTAACTATATGTCTTTCTTTTTTGTTTTTTTGCGGTACTGGGTATTGAACGCAGGGGTGTTCTACCTCCACGCTACTCCCCCGGCCCTATTTTTTATACTTTATTTTGAGACCGGGTCTCATGAAGTTGCGGAGAGCCTCACTAAGTAGAGAGAGAGAGAGAGAGAGAGAGAGAGCGTGCCCACGCGCGCGCGCGCGTGTGCACGAGGCAAGGCTGGCCGGGAACCCGAATCCTCCGGTCTCCGCCTCCCAAAGTACTGGGATTACAAGCGTACGCCACCACGCCCGGCTTAACTATATGTCTTTCTACTGGCATTCTGACGTTCAAAGTGTCCAAAGAATCACCCATTAAATTTGATGTACAACCTTTTAAGACTTCATTACACCAAACTCCTCCACAAATCAGTTCCAATGTTTTCGGAAACATATGGTTGGGTTAGAAAGAGCAATTACATAACTAATAGTACTGATTTCTTTTTAGTTCACTTTTTTGTCACTCTGACCAAAACACCTCTGTAGAATATCTTAGAAGCTGGGCGTGGTGGCCCAAGCTTTTAATCCCAGTTCTTGGAAGGCTGAGACAGGAGAATCGCAGATTAGAGGACAACCAAAGCAATTAGTAAGACTCTTACCAACCTAGTGTGGCCCTGTTTCATAATTTTAAAAGTTATGTGTGTGTAACTCAAAGTTAGAATAGCCCTGGATTCAATCCAAGGTACCAAAAAGAAAAAGAGCAATTTAGGAAAAAAATTACTTGTTCTTAGTGTTTCAGAAGTTCTGTCCCTGGTTGATGGGCTTAATAGATTAGGGTGTGGTTATGGAAACACTCAAGACAACAAACCCAGTAAAACATGCCCTCCAGCCATGTCCCACACCCGAAACTTGCTGTATTGCCAAGACATGAGCTTTTCTGGAGGACATTTCATATCCAAACCAAAACACCATGGTACCTTTCTACAGAGAACATGGAACCATCTCAATAACTGACACTTTGCAGACCTTCCATAAATGTTCACTTCATATGAAAAAGTTCATCTAATGACTCAGAGAGGAGAAAAATTATAGAGTAACATCAAATTGTGTAATGAGATAGAAAGATAACATAGAAGGTCAAATTTTAGTTCAAAAAGATTTCAGAGATCAGAAGTTTTCTGAAAGTGGAATACTGAACCTTTCTCATTTACACATAACCAGTTCGTCCTACCACGCAATGTGTGAAGAGCCACGGGTGTCACAATTAGGACTTAATATCCTAGGCATTAATTGGAGCCAGCATTTTGTGTTCAGCTATATGGACACCAAGCGTCATCTTTTCCCATTAACTTTGAACCTTGAAATCCCAAACACCTAAAACTCCTCCCACACTTCTCCCCTCTATTTAGGAAGGATATAGACTTTTCACATTTCCCCAAGTTGAGCACTCTGTGGGCAAAATTCAAAGGAGGAAAAGAAAGAGGAAGATTGCCAATGGAGTTAATAATACACCAATTGTGCATGATTAAGTCAGACCTTGATGATGATCCCTGAGGTCCTGTCCACTCTTCAGCCTCATATCCTCACCTCACTCAGCACCTTCCAGCACATAGGTCTTCTGTCACTCATCAAAGTAAGACAAGCCCTGTTCTGTCTCATCACCTTGGCCTTGATGATTCTGCCAACTGGGATGTATTCCCCTGACTGATCATGGGACTGAGGTCTAATTCTTAATGTCTCAGCTAAAAATACTATATCCTCTAAGAGGGCTTCCCTGACCTTCCTGGATAACTCAAACACCTTATTTTTTTGGTCTCTGCTACATTCATTTCCTTGTTGTAAATTAAGAAAAATAGATGATTACTGAACTTATATGCCTTCTTGTTGGCTTTCTCTGCTCATTAGAATTTGACCTCCTTGCTTCTCCTCCTCCTTCTCCTCCTCCTCCTCCTTGTTCTCTTCCTCCTCCTCCCCCTCCTCTTCCTCCTCCTCCTCCTCCTCCTCCTCCTCCTCCTCCTCCTCCTTCTTTTGATACTGGGAAGGGACACCCCTAGCCCTTTTTTCTTTTTATATTGAAACAGGGTTTCGCTACTTTGCAGAGGGTCCTCGCTAGTTTCTGAGGCTGCCCTCAAACCTGTGATCCTCCTGTTTCAGCCTCCAAAGTACTGGGATTGCAAGCGTACGCCATCACACCTGGCTTTTATCTTTTTTTTTAATTTGAGAAAGTAGTTCCCTTCTAAATGTTCCAGGCCAGCCTCAGACTTGTGATTCTATTCTCCTGCATCAAGTAGCTGGAATTACAGGCTAAGGGGACGCCCCCACCCGACATCCAGGAGAAAAGGGACTGGGTGCCCCGGGGCTGCTCACTCCTTCTGAGCCCACAGTGGCAGTCAGACCCTGAAAAGCCTCCTCTATTCTCCCTGGGATGACCCTTTCCAGAAGATCAGAGGCAACACTCAGATCTTCGAGGGTAGACTAGTGGCGCTCCTGCATCTTCTTGCAGTTCATTCCAAGCCACTAGGTGGCACTACTCATAAATTTATTTTCCAGTTTACTTTTCTCTCCCAAAATGAGTGCCCCTCTCAGTCCAAGAGACAGTGGTCTCGCGAGATCTCTCATTAACTTACGGAACCAGAAGCAGCATGTAGACTTGTTCCCTTTTGTGACCATAGCTGAAACATTGTCAGCCAAAATGAAGTTCAATCCCTTTGCGATTTCTTACTGAAGCAAGAACTGTTAAAAGGCATTTCAATACGACTTCCCACATTTGCAGGAAGATTATGTCTTCCCCTCTTTCCAAAGAGCTGAGAGACAGAAGTACAGTGTTCAATCTATGCCCATCAGAAAGGATAATGAAGTTCAGGTTGTAGGAGGACACTGCAAAGGTGAGGAGACTGGCAAAGTAGTCCAGGTTTACAGGAAGAAATATGTCATCTACATTGAATGGGCGCTGCGGGAAAAGGCCAAGGGCACATCTCTCCATGTGGGCATTCACCGCAGCTAAGTCGTTATCACCAGGCTAAAACTGGACGAAGATTGCAAAAAGATTCTGGAACAGAAGGCCAAATCCTGCCAAGTAGGAAAAGAAAAGGGCAAATACAAGGAAGAAACAACTGAGAAGATGCAGGAATAAAGTAATCTCATTTACAACTTCTCATTAAAAACCAATAAAATGAAAAAAAGAATTTGACCTCCTTAAGAACAAGGAATCCTCTACATAATTTACCTCTGTATCCTCAATAAAGAAACAATGTTACAACACCATAGTTACTTTACTGATAATGATTTAAAAACTGAAAGTATTAGAATGCTATGAAATATATGCAGGAATAGGATATTCCAGATGGCTTTATGCAAATTCTACAGCTTCTAGGAGAAACTAGTCTTAAGGACAGTCCATTCTCCTATGTGAACAATTCTTTTCTTCACTCCAAATGAGTGAGATCTTCAGTGTTCTCCAGATCTCATGTCTCTTAAGAGAACAGAATAATTTTCTACAGATACAGCACCTATCACTCCTTTAAGAGGGTAGCCTTATAGGAGGTGAGAAGTTTGGTGCACAAAAGAACAGAACGACCATGCTCCAAATCCATAACACCATCTCCGAAGAAAGCCTTGTAGTAACTCTTGCCAGGGAGTACAAACCTGAGAATAATTCAGGAGAGCAAAGCACTCCTTGGCCAACTCTCACTACACAGCAGGGGCCACTTCAAATGCCTTCTATGTTTAATTGAATCTCCAAACAACTTAATGAGCAATGTATTATTGGAGTCTTTGTCTTCCAGATGAGACACTAAAGACATGGAGAAGTGAGAGAACTGTCCCCACTTCACAAAGTTTGTCGTTGTGGGAGTGTGACTCAAACTGAGGTCAGAGCAAGTGGTTTGGCCCCAAAGCCATTTGCATAAACATGCCCCTTCTGACAGTACTCACAGCAGTAAAAGTCTACACATGAGTCTCTTCGCTCACTTTCAACTGTGGTCAATGATCTCTTGCAAGAAAGTAAATGGCTTTTTGATCCCTTCATCATTGCCTGTATACCTAATCTATTCTCAACACTCACTAGGACTGTTTTCTTTCCCAGGTAAATCTAGCCCTACACATCTGATATAGGAGCACTGTGTATTGCTAAATTAAAGTGTAGCTGCTTTTAATTGATATTTTCTAGAACATATGAGTTTACTGGTTTCTTAAGACTTGGTATGAGTAATGGAAAATAATATATCCCATTAGTAATTCATAAAATGCAATATATTGAAAAAATACTGCTTTGTTTAAGTTTGGTTTGGACTTCAAAGTTTCAGGCAATAAATCTTGGTTTCCAGATGAAATTCAAATAATCTCAGAAATGATAATATGTTTCTGTTTTCCTATGATTCAGTCCTACTGGCAAAATCCTGGTTAAATATCAAACCACAAACTCAGCTGACCACATGAACCTTAGGAAGTTCAGATTATAATTAGGCAAGTTCAGGTAGATGGAGAATATGAAAGTGGCTCACACTAGATGAAGTATTCTGTTACTACTGCAATGGGTTAGGCTGCTTTGAATGATGCGTTTTTTAGCTAGACAGTAACATCAAAGTATAGAAAAATATAAACTTCTTTGGTAAAATTAATTATATAAAATTTAAAACCTATGTAACTGCAAGTTTTGTTTGTATCTCCACTTTTTCCTCTTTCTATGATGTAAATGAATAAAGGTTAAAAATAAAGATGAATCTATCTTAATGGATACATAATATGTGAACATGTAATTTGTGATATCAATAACATAAAGGGTTGGTGAAGAATTATAAAGAAGTAGAAATTTTCTATGCAACTGAGCTGAAGTTGAAATCACTTTAAATATATTATTGTAGTATTTTTTTGGTAATCACCATTGTATCTATATAGAAAATAGCCAGCCATGTAATGTGACACATGCTTGTAATCCCAGTATTTGGGCAGGTGAGACAGGGGCATTGCAGGTTAGGGGACAGCTTCAGCAATTTAGTCAGGCCCCCCACAACTTAGACCCTATTTCAAAAATAATGAAATAAAATAAGGCTGGAGGTATAGCTTGGAGATAAAATGCTTCTGGGGTCACTACCCGGTACCACAAGAGAAGAAAGAAAGAAGGAAAGAGAAAGAAAGAAAGAAAGAAAGAAAGAAAGAAAGGAAGGAAGGAAGGAAGGAAGGAAGGAAGGAAGAAAGAAAGAAAGAAAGAAAGGAAAAGCCTTTGGCAAAATGAAGCACCTAATTATGTAAAAAAGAAAAACACTAAATCAGAGATAAAAGAAATTATCCTAGACATCATAATGGCTATATATGATCGACCAATATCCAACATTGATTTGAATAGGGAAAAACAAAGCATTTCCTTTAAAATCAGGAAAAAGACACCAAGGATGTCCTAGTTTGCCACTGCTAATCAATATGGTATTTAAAATTTTATCCAGGGAAATAAGGAAGCATAAGCAATAAAAGTAATACAAATAGGAAAAAAGAAGTCAACTTATCACTCTATGCAAATTATATGAGCCTTAATGTAAATGGCAAAAGCAAAAGAAACAAAAACAAAAACAAAAACATTCCAACAGAAGAATTCTAGAGCAGATAAAATAGAGCACAGTAGGAAAACACAAAATCAACATTCAAATATCAATAGCATTTCTATATTACAATAATGAGTTTGAAGAAAAAGAAATCAAGGAAACAATTTCATTCCTATTATCTGAAAAAGAAAAATAAAATACCTAGCAATGAATCTTACCAAGCAGGTGAAAAACATTTATGATGAAAATTATTGAACAATGAAAAAAGAAGTTTAAGCCGGGCGTGGTGGCGCATGCTTGTAATCCCAGTACTTTGGGAGGCGGAGACCGGAGGATCCGGGTTCGCGGCCAGCCTCAGCTCTCTCTTTCTCTCTCTCTCTCCCTGTCTCTCTCTCTCTCTACCTAGTGAGGCCCTCC
>PVJS01039813.1:0-18737 GCA_004027185.1 Glis glis | reverse complement strand
ATCTGAGGGAGTTGGGAGGGGGGTGGAGGGTAACACACTAAAACGCAGGAGGTATACATCCAAACTTATAAAACTCAAATCACTGTGCAAAGCACTAAAGGGAGGGAACGGGGTGGGATTTGAGGGAGGGCAAATCGGGCAATGTGTGCATGTATGACTCTTATAGCCTAACACCTATTAAATGTATAATTACAATGCAAAAAAAATAAATAAATAAATAAAATAAAATTAAACTCCTGTCTTAAAGTTGGATTTAATAAAAAACAAGAGTAGCAGAGTTTCAGATATAAAAAAAAAACTCATAAAAACCAGTTAGTAGGTAAAAAATGATTTAAGAAGTTTCAGGTAAATTGGTATATGTATCTGTCCTCTCAAGACCTCATGTATCAATGTTATTTTGTAATGGAAGCAAATTTTAGACCATGTTCTGACAAATACAAAAACATTTTCACAAACAAGTTAGAAAGTACCACATAGTACTCAAGTTCCTCTCTCTGATCTAGGCTGTTTCAATTATCACTGTGCATGAAAGAATAGAGTAGTTCCCTTTTGTCCAGAGGATACATTCCAAGATCCCCAATAGATACTTGAAACCACCAGTACTGAGCCCTATATTTGCTATTTTTTATTATACATGTATACCATGATTTATAAATTAGCACAATAAGAAATTAATAATAGTTTACCATAGATCTTAGCAACCTGAGAATACATTTTTTGTTTATCCTTATGAAGTTGAGAACTTTTTCCTTTTTACATAAAGGAAGCACTTTAGAGTTTCTTTTGACCTATCTGAATTGCTGGCATCACTATTCTTCTGCTTTGAGGTCATTATTGAATGTTAATCTGATAACCAAGATGGCTACTTAGTGACAAATGAGAGGGTAGCGCCTCCAGTGTGGATACTCTGGAAAGCAGAAGATTTGTGTCTCAGGTGAGATGGAATGGGACAGCACATGATTTCATCATGGCACTCAGAGTCGTGCACAGTTAAATTTTATGGATTGTTTATTTCTGGGATTTCCATTTAATGTTTTCAGATTGTAGTCAACTTTGAGTGAATGAAACCATTAAAAACAAAACCACAGGTAAGGAAGGACTACAGTTTCTTGGAAGCCTATTAGAATGTTCTGGCTCAGCCAGGCCTTTGTTGGGTTGGAGGATGGAGACATCTGTGAAGTGGAGAGGTACAACAAGGGAGCCCTGGACTGTGAGACCTGTACCATGACTTTTAGGTTGCTGTCCATGCTGGATGCTTAAGCTTCAATCGTCTATTGAGCCAGGACAATATTCATAAACTCTCATCCATCTTCAATATGATCATTTCTCCAGTAAAATTTATTTAAAATATTATTTATGGAAATTACAACTATTTTTACCTTTCTAACTTATTTTTGTCTCTTTTCTATTATTTTGCCCCAGTGGATTGTAGCTACTATATACCATGTATGATGAGGTTGATTTCAGAGTAGAGTCTTTCAAAACCTGAATCCATAGGTCCTTTGGAATCAGTTAAAAATGCATACATCATAGTTTGTAATGAGGTGTTTGGTAACTAGTCTATTCACAGATAATATAAAAGCAGGAAAATGTGGAATGGGTAAGGATGAGGTGAGGAGCCAAAGTGGGAAGCGATCAAAGACAAACCGAATGTTGTTGCTGAGGGCGGGCCCCAAAGTGACGGGGCGACATCTCCTGCCATCAGTACGGCTGGTTTCTCGATGTGCCCATCATCCCTGCTGGTGTGCTGACATCCCAGACCGGCCCTAGGAATCCTACTGCCATTCAAGAGGTATCATCAGCAAGAAAGGACAGGCCGTCAGCTGTGTCATCAGCCCTCTGGCTGTCTCTGGTGCCTTAAAAATTGTCTGACCTAGTTTATTCACCTGTACAGAAAAAATGCTGACACGAAAGGGCAGTGGCAGTTGCAGTTCTTATAGGGGAGGGCTGGGTCCTCGTAGGGAAAGGGGAATATCACGCTCTGGGGATAGGGGTGATACAGAGTGTTTGAAAGAGGCTTCATTTGTTTTCTTCCCCAAATGGTATTTTCAGATAAGTAAAATGTGATTCAAACAATAGTTTTTAGAATTGTCTAGCCAATAGTAAAATGAAGGAAGCATTTTTCAAAATAAAGTAGGGATGTAGATGCAACCCAGTATGAAAGAGGCTGAATTTTGGGGTCCTCTTCATGTTTAAACCTTGGTTCCCTCAAATAGAGGAACAAACTAAAAGACTCATGAATCACAATCAAGATTTTTTTTATTGCACAAACATTTCAAATAATATGCAGATGCACCTAATAAAAACCATATACATAGAGGATAATAGGGTTACATTTGTACACAGAGTGTTTGTTTCAACATTGAACTCTATGTCAAATATATGCATTAAATGAACTATTGCAATTTTATTACAGCCTTACTCTCAATTTTGCAACATATTTGTTTGGAAGTTGGTTAATTTATGATTAATGTTGCTCTGAGTAAAAAATTATCAAAGTGATTTTCCTGGAAATTATTAAAATTTTACAGAAAATTGCCTACTTTGAGTTCCAAAATATTACATTACTTTTAAATAAAATATAGTTACTGCTCAAATCAAAATGAATTAAAATTGGGTTTAAATATTTCAAAATATATTGGAAACATTGCATACATTTGTGATGATGGGGAAATTTTTAAAAGAATTTTAACATAAAGTACAAATGTAATTTTTACTTGGTAGTATAAAATTTTGGAATAGACACACACATACACACTCACACTCACACAAAGGCAGGGAGAAAAAAGGGACACAAATAGAGAGGATCGGAAAATGAGTTACAAACTTTTAAGGAATATTTTAGAGTGAAAATAAGTAAGTGTCAATAAAACTGTTTGTGGGTATAGAAAAATTACCAGCCTTGCTTCAGCAAATGGAAAAGTTAATATAGCTTAAAAATAGAGATCTTAAAAGCTGCATGAGATTTCAGGAAGCCAAGAAGACTAGTCAGGCTATCACTCCAGGTAGGAAAATGTTCTTTTTAGGTAGGCTGACATCACTGGAAAGATTTTCTTCTAGAGAATTCTTTGAGACAAGACTTGTCGCCGGGCATGGTGACGCACACCTGTAATCCCTATACTTGGGAGGCTGAGACAGGAGGATCACAGATTCAAGGACAGCCTCAGCAAATAGTGAGACTCTCATCAACCTAGCGTGACCCTGTTTCAAAACAAGAAATAAAATCAGGCTGGGGGTGTAGCTCAAAGGTAGAATGCCTCTGGGTTCCATCCCCAGTAACACACACACACACACACACACACACACACACACACACACAAAAGACTTGTCCTACATAGAAGACCCCTGAGGAAAGCAAAAAAGGTTTGAGGCCATGTGGTCTGACAGGAGAGACTGAAGTTAGAGTCCATCCCAATGCATGTCCTGCTTCTTTCTGGAATGCTGACGGATGGTACTGAGGCACATGGAGACCTGGAGGAACAGATTAGAACGACAGATTACCTGCCCTGTGGATTCACAGCGCTTAGGAAACAATCTCAGTAAAGAGTCTCAAACTCAAAACATCTGAGACAGGGAGCAGACTGAGACTAACTAAAGCCGAAATCCAGCAGAGAAACGAGAAAATCATGATGATAACAGGTTGATCAGCATCTTATCTTAGATAATGAAATAATGAGAAAACCACATCTGTGGAGAAAAGACATTGATTGTCTCCTCTACAGTTTATTTCAAAACAGGGGTTTGCATGCACACCTGGTAGTGCCTATGCTGATTAGGTTGACTGAGCCATTGCAAAATATATACAGATATTTCGCCGGGCGTGGTGGCGCACGCTTGTAATCCCAGTACTTTGGGAGGCGGAGACCGGAGGATCTGGGTTCGCGGCCAGCCTCAGCTCTCACTCTCTCTCTCTTTCTCTCTCTCTTTCTCTCCTTAGTGAGGCCCTCCGCAACCTCGTGAGACCTGGTTTCAAAAATAAAGCATAAAAAATAGGGCTGGGGGCGTAGTGCGGAGGTAGAACGCCCCAGCATTCAATCCCCGGTACCACAAAAAAATAAAAAAATAAAAATAAAAATAAAAACAAAATATATACAGATATTTCAAGACCTGATTTTATGTATGGTGAATGTATACAAGGTTCATTAATTAAAAGCACTTTTAAAAGTCAGACACTGAGGTTTCCTCACTCAGCTCTGCCTCTTGGGGAGAAGTTGAGGAACATCATTAGGTCAACTCCTCCCTTTTCCTGTGGCCAGAGAGACAGGGTCCCCAGACTGGCAGACTCAAGATGGTCGTGAGTACCCTGAGGATGCAGAGGGAGAGCTCAACACCAGCCTGAGGCTACCTCCCGAGGAGAGGCACTGTGGAGGTGTTGGTTTGGAAGATGTGTCTGCACCTGGTGAATCTCCTCTCTGGCCAGGCTCCGGGCATGCTCAGCCAGTTTCTCCTTCCAGTTTGCCTGGCCTCAACCACATACCCTGGCTGTCGTGTGCCCTCGTGCACCATCTCTATCACTATTGTCTTTGGTTTTCATTGATCACCTGTAGAAGTGAGTGGCTTTTGTATTAGATTGAAGTCCTTGAGGTCAAAACTCTAATAGTAAGAGCTCAAACATGTTTGTGAATAAGAGTCTTATTTCAAAAAGACTAATTTAAATGCAAGAAACCTCTCTACTTTGAAGACAGCTAATTTTGTATAGTTTCCTCTGAACACCATGAGAATCTATTAGAACCTCAAATCTTTTTTTGCTTTAACTCCAGCTTGGAAGAATCTTAAATCTATTTATTACATAGAATTTTGCTAGTGCATTGTCCAAAAGCTTTCTAATCAATTAAATATGATGTTCTTCCCATAAAGACAGAAAACATAAAACCTCAGAATGTAAAGACTGCAAAAGTCATCATATTGCTTCTTCAACTAATGAGTGGTTAAACAAGATGGGGTTTATCAAGAAAACGTGGAATATTATTGGGCCATAAAAACTAATGAAGTACTGACTCATGCTACAATATGAATGATACTGAAAATGCTCTACAAAGTAAAAGAAGTCAGACACAAAAACCTGCATAATCTATAATTTCATTTATGCAAAAATTCCAAAATTGGTAAATGCATACAGGCATAAAGTCAATTATTGGTTTCTTTGGGTTTAGAAAATTGGGGACTGAGTTGATCATAGCTAAAAAGAGCAAGATTTCTTTCTCAGGTTATAAAAAGATTCTAAAGTTATTGTAGTGATGGCTGTACAACTTCATGAGTATACTAAAAACATTGACTTGTACACTTTAAAGGAGTGAAGTGTATAAATTATATCTCAATATTCTACCCAAACAAACCAAAAACAGGGCCCAACTAAAAATGACAGTAAATCCAGAGGTAGGAAAACATGGCATATAATTAGGCATAAAAACAAAAACAACCCCTCTCTAAAAGAGAAACATACGTAATAAGAAAGAATCCACAGATAGAAAATAGTCAGCAATGACTTTACAATAGTTAATGCAAATTTGTTAAAATACAGAGACAAAAATATGAAAATGAGTTAACAATTAAACATTTAATAAGGAGTTAGAAACTGTAAAAAAACCAATTAACACTTTAAAACTAAATAATAAAATATATAAGATTAAGAGCTCATTGAGTGGTTTTAACATCAGTCTAGAAACAATTTTAAACCAAATTAGTAAACTGAAAGACAATAGAAAAATATACAAATTAATGCATCAATAAAAAAGAGAGAGAAACAGGGTCTTGCTAAGTTACTGAGGCTGGTCTCGAACCTGTGATCCTTTTGTCTCAGCCTCCCAAGTAATAGGATTATAGGTGTGGGCCACCGTGCCCAGCTCTGCTTGTACTTTTTAAAATGATGGCTTTTCATAAAGAACAAAATTATGTCATTTTCAGGGAAATGGATGGAACTGGAAAATATTATGCCAAGTGAGATTTGTCAGTCACAAAAAATGAAAGGCCAGATGTTCTCGCTCATATGTGGAAGCTAGGGAGAAATTGGGATGCAGGAGGGACTCCAGACAAAGGAGGAGGAGAAACCTTAAGTAGAGTGAAGGCGGGGAGACAGGACTGGGGAGGAAGACTTGAAGAGGGAAACACCTCAATGGACATGATGTACATGCACAAACTTATCAAAGCCAATTACTGCGTCCAGCACAGAAAGGTGGGGAGGGAGAAGGAGTGGGGAGGGAACTGGGGGAGGGCCCAATGAGTACTGTGTGCATGTATGCCACTATCACTCTGAAATTCATCAAGATGTATGATTACAATGCACCAAATAAATAAATAAATAAATAAGCAAATAAAATGATGGCTTTTGAGATAGAAAAGAAAATTAAAGTGTCCTACAAAATAAAAAAAGTCAAAAAGGAAAGAACATAAGTAAAAATAGGATAGAAGAAAATATAATAAAGGGTGGGATGTGGTCGAATGGTCTCATAGGTGTAGAATTGAAGACTGAGAACCAGAATGGAATAGGAGCAAATAACTGAATAACTTCTGGCTAAAAAAATTGCTGAATAGTGATGGAATATATGAATGCAGATATTCAGTGTTTTTATAGCTAAGCCCAAACAGCATTAACATGAAGAAAACGACACTGAGGTACACGACGGTCAAACTCTTGAGTAGCAATGATGAAATCCAGGAAGAAATAAAATGAGAAGGCAAATTTGTGAGTAAAAATTAATTAAAGCATAATTACCCTTAAAAAACCCCCAAACTAGTATCTGTTGGAATTTATAACAGGTGTCAAAATAAAACATATGGCAAAATTAGAACAAAGATCTAAGGGAGGTGAAAAGTTGAGCTGCTGGACGAAAATTATTATTTTGGATGCAGAAAAAACACTAATGTAAGAAATATTCTAGTAAAATTTGTATTTAATATCTAGAGTAACAATTCAAATGTCTATATGTGTAAGGACCCCCTTACAGCATTGAAATAGTTAAAGTTAAAACTGCTTGCTGCAGGCTCTGGCTAACAAGGCAGAATGTCCTTAGCGGACTCACTTCCTGACCTAGACATCTGTTGGGAAAATAAAACGTCCTTACTTGGGACCCTCCTGACTGAGGTCAAGGTGGCCTTCTATAGATTAATGGTTATTGTGGTTACTATTACTGTAACAGTCTGGAAAGTTAGGGAAAACATCTTCCAATATAGAATGTACAAGGACAGCGAATGTCTAACCAGTCTGTGATGATCAACTGTATCTATAACCAATCCTGGTAAAGGTCAGGCAAACCCACGTGGAACTGTCCAATTAGCAGAGAGAAACTGAGGCTCTTTGTTTGAAAATTATAAAAACTGAAGCCAAAAGGTGTGCGGGGTCCCCGTACTGAACTGCTGTGTCAGTTTATGTCGGGCACCCAAGCTTAAGCTTGAATAAACGGCTCTTCTGTGGTTGCATACGGCTTGGTCTCCTGGTGGTCTCTCCAGGACAAAGGGTCTGAGCATAACATATGAATGAGTTATGTCTAAATATAATGCACCAAAAATTAAAAATAACAATACAAAGAAATTATTAAAATAGTGCTAATATAAAAGACACAATTTTTTGATTGAAAATACTTGATTTTTTTTTAAAAAAAGGAAGAATAAGGAAAGCTGTGGGTGGGGAACATACAGAGAGAGAGGTGAGACTGAGGGTCCCACTAGTGCCCCAGGGATGGGGTCTGAGTCCTCAACTCTCAGGTGAAATTTTAGGAGATTGCCTGTTTCTCCCCCTTGATTAAGTATGGCATCTGACCAATTCTACATCACTGAAGCAGAATGAAATGGAAAAACAAGAGTTCAGATTCATTATTGCAATTATCATTACTGTGTGTTTTAATAATTGCAGACTTGCAACCTACTGTCCCCCAGGGGTCCTGCAATCACCAGACATTGAGCCAAACAGCCATGCACTATTCATGAGGCCGGGTTGTTTACTTTAAAAGATATCTAAGAGCAACTCCAGTGGTCCACTGTCCTCAGCCGTTGGAGAGCATCTGTGATCATCATTTCTACTTGGACAACTCTTTCCATCTTGGAGGCTGAAGCGTGGGGTCTTTACCCTCAGCAGGATTCCTCGATTCCTGCCTCGTGTCTATGTGGTTCTCATCTCAACAGGTGTCATCAAAATTTTAACAACCAGTATAATCGCACCAACTGCTGAATCTTGCACAGAGAAGCTCCCGGTACATAACTTTACTTTTGTGTGAATCCCTGTAGTCTCATCTCTCCAAGTCTCTGTTTCTGCTTCCCAAGGAGAAGATCTGCAGCTGAAGCTATGGAAGGATTCAAGAGTTTCTGAAAGTCACCCATTATGTCCCAGGCACCGTGGCAATAGAATTAGTGCTTTCCAACAGTATACACAGTTGAGAAAGATTTGATTGACAGAATGACTGACTCCTGAGTCTGGTAATGAATGAATGAACAAGCGTTTGTTTAGACAACATGTGTGGATTGCCTATAATCTGTGGTACTTTCTGCTTCTATTAAACTAATACTAGATCAACGAAGTACAAATTATGCTTCATCCTCATCAACAATATTAAATCAGTCAAAGGGACAAGCCATATGTGCCTAAAAATCATTTTAGTAACAATAACTCACAGGTCTAGAGTTCAGTAGTTTACAAAGAATCTCAACCACATTGGAGCATCATACAACTCTTCTTCCAAAGCAGGAAAGCAAGTTCTACAAGTTGAATGCTATCTTTAATAGCATCAAAAGAGTGAGCTTTAAAGAGTCCTGTACTAGTGAATGGCAGGGCAGAGGCCCAAATTCCATATGAATGCCGCCCCTGGATCTCTGAACAAAGAGGTCCAGCTCATGCACACCAAAGCACAACTCATGAAGGCCGAGGTTGACCTCTTGTGGCTGAGGACCTGAAGCGCCCAATGGTCTGGACGCAACAGGACCTTGTGAAGTAAATTTGTCCTGAAACCAGGAGAAACAGAATTTGGAGAGGACATACTAATCACGAAGAAGGTGTGAATCTAAGCCTTCAACCATTACCACGCCTCACATCTTCGATGGACTACCCAGGGCTCTATCTCACCGTAGCACAGGTCTGGGCTTGGGTTGTTGTAGACACAAAACAGGCTAAGAAATTAGGGGGTGCATGTGAGTGACACAGGAACCATTGCTGGGTGAATCAGGGCAGGGGCACTGTCAGAGAGCTTCTCGTTGCACTCACTGAAAGCCTTCTTTCATTTGAACCGTTGGCAAAGGGCTGGCTGGGTTGATGGTGTCCTATGTATATCACGATGCATTATTTTTATAAAGTTTTTAAGTACCAATTCTAATTGTCCCCTTAGCAGGACTGTAATTTTACTCCAAGCTACAACAAGTGGAATGCCTGTGTGTATACATTTGGATTAGAAACATGCAGCTGGGCTTCGAAATTGGCCCCACAAAGTTTCCTTCCATAACTTGGCAAAACTATAGCAACCTGCTCTCATATGCTGCCTCCTTCCTTGTTCTAGCACAATGGGAGCTTTCTCGTTTCTTCCAAAAGGCTTATTCACAATTATGCGGCCCTTTATGGAAGCTTCCTACAGAAAGTCACACAGCGATGCAGGCACCCCGTTTGTTGCCATCCCCGCCGAGAGGTAGCAATTTAATGAAAACAAGGGAGCCAGAGCGCTCCGTGAGTAAGATTTTAATGTGTGAGCCTAGCATGCTAAAACGTTAACAACTCGGCTCTTATCCTTCACATTAATGAACATGCAGCTAGTCGAACATTCAAAATGCACTTAATTATAAAAGTATTCCTTAGACACACACCAACCAGATTGTCCACTACCTCTCATATATATTTTTCAACTTAAGATCATGAGTTGGAGAGAAATATGCTTTAATGTTTGTAGCTAAAAAAATAAAAAAATAAAGAAGAGAGAGTTCTTGCAAATTGAAATGAAAGATCATATTTCCACTCTAGGAGATTTAAAATTATTCAGAGGAATATATTTAAATGAGACCATCAACGAGGCATGAAATATTTAGTTTCCTGCTGCAACAGAGCTGGCTCCTTTATTGTTTTGGTAACATCCCACAAGAACTTGCATTCCAATGAAGACTTCAGTCCCTTTAGATTTGCTGACTGTTTGCTTTAATATTTTTCAATAATTATGTAATTAGTTCATCATCTCTTCCACATTCAGTATTTTCCTCCCAGCTGCTTGGTTTGTTTACTTTAGGGACCTTCTGAAGTTCTGTGTAGAGAATTAATAAGTGGAATAATTTACCTCTTCTCTGTGAGCAAAGAGTCATTCTGATGGGAACACCTTTATCCACAACACAGTCCGTGACGCTTCCAGGTGGCCTTAGTTCTTAGCCATTACTCATCCTGGAATCAATTGAAAATGCAGTGCACTCCTTCTGCCACTTTTTGCGTTCTCAGCCTATTGATTTTGCATTTGAAGTCACTTCTGAAGACACTTCCGGTTAGGGACATTCAGTTAACAATCAAAGGGTCGCGATAGGTAAAATATGGCACTGGCGTTGGAATTGAGAAAAAGCAAGAGGGAAATGTTGACATTCTTCTTGAAGAACGAGAGCAGAAGTTAACAAAGAATTTTAAAATTGTGAGTGGAAATGAATGATGGTTTTTTTCTATTTTTTTTCACATGCTTAAGTGCTGAGAAGCTAAGCAGGGATGGCCATCTTACAGAGATTGCCAGAGATGTCCAAGAAAATGATAGGTACAGCTGATTGAGAAGGAGAGGTGATTGAAGGAAGAACTTGGAAATAATCAAAATTGTTCTAAAATGTTGCATAGTGCTCTATCAAGTCGTGAGCTGTCTAGGACTTAAGGTGTTCAAACTGTTTACCATTATTGCCTGGGTTTCTTTCTGGGGACAGATTCAGATGTTAACTTTATGATATACAAGTAAGTCCTTAAGTTCTAAGATTTATTTCTTTTTATAGTTATTTTTAGTTGTTCAAGTAGACAAAACTGTCTTCATTGGTATTAGAGGAGATAATTGAAAATGTTCTCTGATTTCTTTCCAGTGAAGCACTTCATACTTGGAACATGACTTTTTTGTGATGCTAATCTGACACAAGGAAAAAAGTCAACTAACCACTTCTAAAAACTGCATTTAGACCAAGGATTGCAGAAAATGCTGACATGACTAATTTGTCAACATTTAATTTCCAAACTTAAGCAGATACTATTAATATATTCTAGTAGCTATAGTGAGAATATTAGGGTGTCCTTATAAAAATAGGCAGATGTAGGTTTAAACTCAAAATGTGACCAAAATAGACCTAATACATTAGTGAAACAAATAGCAAAGGTACATTAAAAATACTAGTTTGAAGACTGGCATATAGCATATATTTAAGACACATGTAATTATTATTTTACATAAATTTAAGTATGACTTCCCAGCTGACAATCTTAAACTTTCTAAAGTAAATTTTTAAAATCATAGCTGGGCGTGGTGATGCATGCTTGTAATCCCAGTACTTGGGAGGCTGAGACCAGAGGATCGCAGGTTCGCGGCCAGCCTCAGCTGCTTAGTGAGGCCCTCTGCAACTTAGGGAAACCCTGCTTCAAAATAAGGAATAAAAAAATAGGGCTGGGGGTGTAGCCCGGAGGTAGTATGCCCCTGGGTTCAATCCCCAGTACCACAAAAAAAATCTTTATTCATAGTGTGGTATTTTTATGCTTTTATTGGTGCATCGCAATTATACATCGTAGTGAGATTCAAAGTAATACATTCATACATGCACACATCACTTGGTGTATTTCCCTTGGTATCGGTATTTTTGTTCAGTTGTGTGTATTGTTTTATTTTCTTTGAGGTGTTTCTTTTCACCTATGGCATATTTAGAAGTGTGTGTTGAATTTCCAAGTACTTATAGATTTTTTTATGTTGTCTTTCTGTTATTGATTTCGTGGTTGATTCCATATGGTCAAAGGACGTACTCTGAGTTAATTTCTTTTAAATGTGTTGAGATTTGTTTTATAAACCAGAATCTGATACAACTTGGTGTATGTTTCACAGGTGATTGAAAAGGATGTGATAAATCTTGCTGGGTGGAGTGTTCTCTAGAGATAGTTGATCCTGTGGGTTGTTTATTTACAGACTATTGAAAAGCTCCTCTTTATTAGGTGTTACATCTTTAAAAAACTCAGATTACTTAAGTTTTATTATTCACCTCCACTTTTAAAAAGTGTAGGATATGTTGTATCCTATACATGAGTCTGAGATAGTCCTAATTTTAGCATAGATTCTCACACAATTTTCCCTCAGAACCTATTGGAAGCCTTGTTAGTCATAAAGTTAGAGGTCACCTCAGTCTGGCTTGGGAGGGGCACAAACTGCACACTTGAGTGAGATTTCTGCACACAGACAAATCTCCAAGGACCAATTGAGACTGATAAGCAAAGACCCTGACAACTTTCTTGTTTCCCCTTTCCTTCCCTGATTCATCTGTGACTACCTGGATGTTTTTCCCTGAGTCACCCCATAACTACTTTGCTATTTCCTCTGATTAATAATTTCTTACAATGTTTTGGTTATAACCCTCAATAAAAATAAGACACTGGTGGGAGGAATGTAGGAGAGACATCTATCTCTCTCCTTCCCAGGCCCTCAGCTGTCTTGTTTCTCCAAAAACCATTTTGACTCCATTTTCATTCATGGGAGAGACTTCTAATCAATCAATCAACATCAGCACCATCCTCTACAAGAACTCTGTTTCAAAGAACGTTTCAACGTAATGACTCCTCAGAACCATCAGCATGAAGTTCTGAGGCCATGTGTCTCCTTTTGGGGTGGTCAATGTAAGGTTAGCAATTTATCTGTCACATTAGAAGAAACATTCCCTTTTGACCAGTTTAACAGGCACATGGGCATTGCATCCATAGCTCCTTTTCACGATAAGGAGGGGAAGGGTGTAGAGAAGACCTGGAAGGACAAACAGACAATGCTGATGTCTGCTGGAAAAGGAGGCTATGACCCTCTGCCTTTCATTGTTCCTTGACAAGAAGAGCAGAGTGCATTTAATTTGCATGGCTGCTGCCTCCTCTTGAGTCACCCCCAGGAGTCAT
Organism: Glis glis; assembly: GCA_004027185.1. Taxonomy (NCBI): domain Eukaryota; kingdom Metazoa; phylum Chordata; class Mammalia; order Rodentia; family Gliridae; genus Glis; species Glis glis. Next base: position 5,680 of record PVJS01039813.1, on the reverse strand, counting down.
GTTGCCATCCAAGTTGTCTTGTTCTTATCTGTCTATGACTGCAGAATCTCTCTCTCTCTCCTGCCATTGGAGTTTTTTTGTTTGTTTGTTTTTGTTTTTTGCCAGTGCTCAGGGGGCCAGGAACCAAATTGTGAGTTGTATGTTCATCCCTCTTGCTTTTCTCTCCTGGATGCATATCTGAGAAGTGGGAGATGAGGAAAGGAACAGGAACGCGACTGAAGTCTCTAGTCCAGACTCTTGCTCTCCACGGTCTGACCTTGCATGAGGTTCCTCTGGGTCAAATGCACTTGGTGTGGCCACAGTGCATGGGTCAGCGGCTGACACAGAAGTGCTCACAAAAAATCACCCCCAGAACTCAAGGACAGATATTAGCGCGCATTCTCATACACATGAACATGCAGGACGAGTCCCATCTGGCTGATCTTGAAGACGCTTGATGGCATGGCCCTTCCTTGGTTGAGCACTGGCTGCACCTGGCTCCAGCTGTAGTGGCTGAGGTGTTCTACCCATGTGTTTGTTATTTGGCTCAGCTCCCTGGGCTGCACTTTCCCATCATAGATAATTACAGCGCAAGAGCAAACCATACTGCTCAGCACATGTGGGGCCTCTGCCCACATCATCCTCACTAACCTTCCATTGGCCTCCTTCAAGGGGCATGTCAAGCCCCACACCACAGGGTGAAGAAACATTCTCTGTGCTCAGTGGTAGGTGAGGGGAGAGGTAGTGAGTATCTTCTGAATGAATCATAATCCAAGCCATTGCATAAATCCACAGCCCCTCCCACTTTTCAATATACACAGAATCCACTTTTTTTTTTCCAGACACAAACATTTATTTAAGAGGGACTAGAGGAAAAGGAGATATTACGGTTAAATAGGGAGACAAATGGAGTCACATCAAGTTTTCTTGTGATGAACATTGATTTAAAGCAAAGAAAACAAATTCAAGATAAATGGAGGCTGAATGAAGAACAGCAGTTGGGAGGAGAATTAGGGCCGGGATAATGGTCTTCCAGAGTGGCTAATCTGTTTTTCCTCCGGTTTAACTTGTCTTTTATTAAGTTGACTAGATTAGATTATCAAACAACAGGAAAGCATAATGATACAGCAGTAAACATGCCTCTTATGTAAAACTCACAAGTGCTTATCTTGTTCTCCTTTGGAATGCAATTCGACTTATATAATTCTTTATTATTATTTTTTTTAGTAATGCGCCTTTAGTTTATTTCTTAAACTGAAATTTGTTCCTGGTGTGTTCAATATTTGATTGGATTTATTGCCCGAGGAAAAGTAGATTATAAAAATAACACCTAGGTTGTAACATTTTTAAATTGTGGAGAACAGTTAATTTTTTCCATAAAAAGTAATATATGGATTATTCAGGGCGAATGACCGAGCCCATGGATCTGCAAATCTCTCTAATGCATAATGCCTAGATGTAGGGGAAAGGCATTTTTAGAAGAATCAACCCAAAGCAACGAGGGAAACAAAGTGCTGCTAGCAGACCCCAAATTATAAGCTATTTCCGGAAGGTAAAAAGCAACGAAAACACACGGTGGGAGGGATGCCTGTCTTCACAGGAACCTGGGGGAAGCAGCAGTCCCTTGTGCAGAAGCCAGAATTATGTAGCAATAGGAAATAATGATGTGCCGGTGTGTGTGTAACTATCTGTCCATCTACCTAAAATCAAAGCTGACAAATATGTGATGATATTTTATTGTTTTATAATTTATATATGAACATTTGTAAGAGATTATATTAAGATAACATAAAGGAAGTTTTAGAATAATCAGTATAGCAGGAACTCATTTAGTTATTTTTAATCCCCCAAAAGTATGCTTTTATTTGAATATAAAATTGAAGGCAGATGCATGGAGGAAAGATCTGGAAGAAACCTGCCTCAACTAGTGAACTCAGACTCGGGAAATCAGGATTCCAGTAACAACTTCAGGTCCTCAGCGTCCTGTGAATTTTTAACGGATTGCTTTGTAGACATCTCAAGTAGTTAGAGACACTTAAAAGAGCAAAAATAAATCAATAAAAATCACTAGAAAATGTCTTAGAATTATGGAAAACAGCAGAAAAATCTAAATACCCCACTGTTGAGAAAGACTCCTATAAATATCATTTATAGTATTTTATAAATTCTATGCAATATAATTACTTGATTATTTTCAGGTTTATATTATTTAATTTGATATAAAGCAGAGACTTTTTAAAAAAATATTTGTGCCATTTCCTCAACCCATGCTCATTACTGGATTTGTGCCTAGTCATTATTCAATACCTTTTGTTTTGTTTTTCTTTTGGTACTGGGGATGGAACCTGGGGGCATTCTACCTCTGAGCTACACCCCCAGCCCTAATTTTTTATTCTTTATTTTGAAACAGGGTCTCCCTAGGTTGCGGAGGGCCTCACTAAGTAGCTGAGTAATATCTTTTGTTTGACAAGGCTTTTCCAGCAGTTTGTGTTTAATTCCAGTTTTGCCTATTAAAATGTATATTAAGACTGAACTAGCTGGGCATGGTGGTGCACACTTGTAATCCCAGTACTTGGGAGACTGAGACAGGAGAATCACAAGTTCACGGCCAGCCTCAGCTACTTAGTGAGGTCCTCCACAATTTAGCGAGACCCTGATTAAAAATAAAGAATTCAAAAAAATAGGGCTGGGGGTGTAGCTCCAAGGTAGAATGCCCCTGGGTTCAATCCCCAGTACTACAAAAAAAAAAAAAAAGACTGAACTATGTCACACGTAATCCAAAGTCTTTCTAGCAAACAATCCTATAATACATGGAATTGTCAACAACTATCCTGTCATTTGATTATAACCTCTCTTGTGAAGCTTTGAATGTGTGTGCATATGGTGTGTGTGTGTGTGTGTGTGTGTGTGTGTGTGTGTATTTTCAAATAGAAAGCTCTCTGAGGGAAGTCGCTCTTTTCTGGACTTTTTTTATTTTTAGTGATAATATCTAAAAGGTACATAGTGGACCTTTTTTGATGAAAGAATTGAAGGAAGGAAATAAAAGGAAAGGAAGGCGAAACAAATGGATGGAAAGAGTTATTTTTTGTTCTTTTCTGTGAGTGCTTTTGATGTAATATGTGCTCAACGAGGCCAGGCAGGAAGGTCTGAGGGCTGTGGTGTCAAAACTTATCCAGGGCAATTTTCAAGGTAACGCTTCCCATCCTATGCGCAACCACAGAATCAAGGCATGGGGTGACCTGAATGCTTGAAAAAAGCTAAGAGACTATTCTCATAGTGACTCTCCTTCCTTTCTTCATCCTTTCTATCCTTCTATTGAGGACTACTATTTTAATGGGTAACACAAAGGAAGATTCTAGAAGTAAAGTTGTCCATAAGCACCAAAAAAATAGGATTGCATTACTCCCTTTGCCCTTCTAGGAGAAAAACAATAGCAAATATGAACAAACAAACAAAAAATGTGCTAATTGTCTTATGAACACTATCAACCAACTTAATTCTTTTAAGATCATATAAAGTATCTTTTCCTCTCCAAAATAAAATTGCAGTAAAGATCAATAATAAAATGACATTTAGTTAATTGCCAAATAGTTGGGAACTATACAACACCAATTCTAGATAGCTCAAAGTTCAAATAAGACATTACAAGGGAAATTAAAAAAATATTTTGAGTGACAATTAAAACGGAACCTGTTCACACATGTCAGGAATGAAAGAGGGGATATCATGTCAGATACTGCAGACATTAAAAGGATGGCAGGGGGGAATTGTGAACAAGTGATTCCATTAAATTGGAGACACACATGAAATGCTCACATTATTTGAGGAGCCCAAAATCTAAAATCTACTAAAATGCATATATATATATATATATATATATATATATATATATATATATCAGAATTCCCTATTCTTATTAATGAAATTGAAATTGTGTTTAAATACCTTCCCATAAAGCTTTACTTCTGTCTTAACTAACCATTTAATAAATAAATAACAAATTACATATAAAATCAGCAAGAAAATGGAAGATAAAGAAATATGTTGTAGTTCATCTTTTGAGCACTGAGGAATAACAAGACGAAGGACATTGTAAGAAAGGAATACAGACTCTACAGTCTCTAAAAATTCATGGAAAGTATCAATCCTGAATATAATGCAATGATATTATGGGGTTTTTTCCCCCAGAAAGACAAGATTGGTTTTACACTTAAAAACAAAAAAATGCAACTAACTGTATTAAGCCACAAAAAAAGAGGAAAAGCAATAAGATCATTTTTATAGATGCATGCAAAATATTTGATAAAATTCATCATAAATTTATGATGAAAACTCTGAGGATGTAGGAATACAAGAGAATGTCTGCATCTCACAAGAAACATCTATTTACCCAAGAGAAATGGAAACATATTCATCCAAAGAATGGTTCATAGCACTATACACTTCAAAGCCACAAGCTGGAAAGAGCATGAATTTCCAACTGGTAATGGAAATTTGGGGATATCTGTTCAATGGAGTACTATTCATCAATAAAAGCAAGTGTAGTATTGATACATGTGGAACATGAAGAATAATATAAAAATGACAGTTTCACATCCATCTTTCCTCTTTATCTTTACACTCATGAAGTTTACAAAGTAAGTGGGTGATAAATTACTCAAAGTAGGTGGGTGATAAATTACTCAGGTTAGTATTTTATCACTGTCAGGATAAAGTGCTTCGTGGGAAATAGATCATGTGCATATTATAAAACGTAGCTCATATAAGAAAGCCAATGTGGTCCTGGGGTGGCTTGCTGAGAGGCTGAGCCCCAGCTCTGGAGGAAGAATGGGAAGGAGTCGCATGGAAGGGGGACGAGGCTTTGGTGGGGGCTCTTTAGGTGGGCTGCACACGCAAAGGGGAGGACATGAGCTGAGGTCAGTGCATTTAAGGAACTGAGAAAGGGTCCAAGCTGCAAGAACCGAGATTAGAAGCCAGGCATGGAAGAAAATATTGAGGGCATTTTAAGGACTACTTTTCTTCTCTATTCTAAAAATGGAAAGCCATTATTTTAAGCACAGGCTAGTTGTTTTTACATGTATGCTTTTTGGAAAATTAGTTAGGGTCCTTGGTGGATGGGTGTGCAAGGGGGACTAGCACAGTTAATTCACGTTACGGTGGTGGCACTGGGCACCAGAGAAGCGGGTTACAAAACTAGTCTGAGCCTACAGACCTGGTAAAGTACAATAATTAGATGAAGCAAGGATTTGCTTTTTAGTTTTTATCTTACATTTTATAATGATGATTTTTCAAACATACAGAATAATAGTTTAAGAATTTTACAATGAGCCTACATACCTACTGCCTAGATTCTATCATTAATATTTTACTTAATCACATATATATTCATCTATTCATCCAACTCTTCATCTATAGGATATTTTTCTTTTTTGAAGCACTTCAAAGTTGCAGAAATCAGTACACATTGCCCCAAGTCTGCAGTATGCATATCCTCACCTAGAGTTCAATATTTGAAGAACATTATTAGAGGTAAAATTGGCAAATAAAAAGTCTACAAATCTTCAAGGTATCATTTTATATTTTTAACGAGTGCATAGATCTGTATAGCCCAAGCCGGGCGTGGTGGCGCACGCTTGTAATCCCAGTACTTTGGGAGGCTGAGACCGGAGGATCCAGGTTCACAGCCAGCCTCAGCTCTCTC
>PVJS01039812.1:0-18735 GCA_004027185.1 Glis glis | reverse complement strand
GGGGGGGGGGGGAGAGAGAGAGAGAGAGAGAGAGAGAGAGAGGAAGAGAGCAAACAATCAAGTGATCACATAAATGAATGTGAAAAGAATGAGCAGAATTATGAGTTACAAGGAAATCTTTACACAGAGGTCTCTCCTGAGGGAGTGATCACAGAGGGGTGTTTGAAAGGTTAGAAGTGATGCATAGGAGGATGTTTCTGGTAAAGTGCATGCTGTGTCAGGAAAGGTATGAGCATAGTCTGGGTTCTGGAAGAAGCTGGGTGGAGGAGAGGAGAGCATAAGAAGCCTCTGTAAGCCAAGCGTGGTGGTGCATGTCAGTACTTGGGAGGCTGAGACAGTAGGATCACAAATTTGAGGCCAGCCTCAGCAACTTAGCGAGACCCTCAGCAACCTACTGAAACCCTGTTTCAAAATAAAAAATAAAATAGGGTTGGGGCTGTAGCTCAGAGGTATAATGCCCCTGGATTCAATCCCTGTGCCCCCCCTCCACACACACAAACAAAGTTCTGTAGAGCAGATTGTGGTCATATATTGTCAGGCCTTTTAGTCAGATTAAACAATTTGTTCTATGGCTTGAAAACAACAAGAAGCCACTGAAGCACTTTAAGCCATGGCGTGAGTAACTAAATCATACTTGCATTTTTAAAAAGACCAACCCTGCCTGCAGCGAGGACATTAGATGGGAGGCTTTTGCAGGGGAAGACACGTCGGGTGAGGAAGAATGAGGAGCCACAGATGGCTTCGAGTTTTCTGGTTTTCATGATCGCAAGATGGTGTGGCCAGTCACTGAGCTAGGGGACGCTGGAAAAGGGGCGGTCTTGAGAAAGCTCAGGAGTGCAGTTGATGGGTCAATATGGTAGTTTTAGGTTAGTTTTGTAATTAATGGCCAAAATGTTTTCCTGAATGGCAGTATCATTTTGCATTCTCATAGCAATGTACGAGGAATCCAATTTCTTCACATCCTCACCAGCTTTTGGGGTTATTATGTTTAAATTTTAACTGTTCTGATAGGTGTGTAGTGATATCTCATTGTGGCATTAATTTGCATTCTCCTAATGGCAGGTGATGTTGAACGCCTTTTTAGGAGTTTATCTGTCATCTGTATGTCAACCTCAGTGAAATGTCTCTTCATGTCTTTAGCCCATTTTCTTTTTTTTTTTTTTTTTGCGGTACCGGGGATTGAACGCAGGGGTGTTCTACCTCCGCGCTACACCCCCGGCCCTATTTTTTTATACTTTATTTTGAAACCGGGTCTCACGAAGTTGTGGAGGGCCTCACTAAGGAGAGAGAAAGAGAGAGAGAGAGACAGGGAGAGAGAGAGCGAGAGAGAGAGCTGAGGCTGGCCGCGAACCCGGATCCTCTAGTCTCCGCCTCCCAAAGTACTGGGATTACAAGCGTGTGCCACCACGCCCAGCCTTTTTAGCCCATTTTCTAACCAGATTATTTGACTTTTTCTTTTTGTTGCCACCTGAGAATTCTTCATATATTCTAGCTATGTGTCGTCAGATATATCGCTTGCAAATAATTTTCCCTCAGTCTGTAAGTTTTTATTTTTATCCTCCTAATAAGGTCTTTCACAGAGCAAAAGTTTTAATTTTGAATGGAGTTCAATTTATACATTTTCATCTTATGGATTTGCTTTTGGTATCACATCTAAGAACCCTCATCCAACCCTTTGTCTCAAAGGTTTTCTTCTATCTTATCTTTAGACAGTTTTTTATGATTCAGTTTGAGTTATTTGCATATAAGATGTGAGGTATGAGCTCTAGGTGAAGGTTCATTTTGTGTGTGTGTGTGTGTGTGTGTGTGTGTGTGTGTGTGTGTCTATGACTATCCCATTGTTTCAGCACCATCTGTTAGAAGGCGGCCTTCCTTCATTCAACTGCTTTCAAACCTTTGTCAAACATCAGTTGCTCACCCTTGTGTGGGCTCTTCCTATCTCTGGATTCTCTACTCTATTACATTGATCTTTTCCTTTGCCAATACTGCACAGTCTTAATTATGGTAGATATATAATGTCTTAAAATTAGAGTAATTCCTCTCATATTATTTTTAAATTTTTCTAACTATTATAGTTCATTTGTGTTCCATAAACATTTTGGGATAATCTTTTCTATATCTACAAAAAACTTGCTAGAATTTAATAGGAATTATATTAAATCTATACATCAGTTTGGGGAGAACAGACATCTCTACTACCTTGAGTTTTCCAGTTAATGAACAGGGCGTGTCTCTCATTTATATATATCTTCTTTTCTTTCATTATCATTTTGTAGTTTTTGGCATACAAGTCCTATATATGTCTTGTTAGATTTATAACTATAGATTTCATTTTTCTGAACAATTATAAGTGGTATAGTATTTTGATATCGATGAACACCGATAACATATCGAAATATAATTGATTTTTTTTTTTTTTGCAGTACCGGGGATTGAACCCAGGGGCGTTCTACCTCCGCGCTACACCCCCGGCCCAATTTTTTATACTTTATTTTGAAACCGGGTCTCACGAAGTTGTGGAGGGCCTCACTAAGTAGAGGGAGAGAGAGACAGGGAGAGAGAGAGAGAGAGAGAGACAGGGAGAGAGAGAGAGAGAGAGAGAGAGAGAGAGAGAGAGAGCTGAGGCTGGCCGCGAACCCAGATCCTCCGGTCTCCGCCTCCCAAAGTACTGGGATTACAAGCGTGCGCCACCACGCCCGGCTATAATTGATTTTTATATGTTGGTCTTGTATCTTGCAACTTTCCTGAACTTATAAGTTCTCAAAGGTGTTTTGTAGATTACTTGAATATTCTATGTAGCTTAAATTTGTCATTTACAGAGAGGGACATTTCTTATCTGTATGTTGTTTCTATCCTTCCCTTTCGTTACTGATCTAGCTATATCTCTCATTAACTATGTCAGGTAACAGTGCTAAGAACAGACAACTTTTCTTTGTTCTTAAACTCAGGGGGGAAAAACAGCCCGTCTTTCTCTATTAAGTATGATTTGGCCATTCTTTTAGGGAAGGCTTGCTAGAAAAGATTTCTCTTTATTTTTCTCCATCTGAGAATGTCTTGATTTCTCCTTCATTTCTGAAGGACATCTTTGCTGGATGTAGAATTCTGGGTTATCTTTTTTGTTGTTGTTGTTCGTTTATCACATAATATGTTTTGCCACGTCTTTCTAGCTTCTTTGGTTTCTGAAGGGAAATATGTTATTTGAATTGTTTTTCCCTGTAGGTAATGTGCTGTTTTTTCCACCATTTTAACTTTTTTCTCTGGTTTTAGCTTTTAGAAGTTGAGTTATGATGGGTCTTAGTGTGATTTAGCCTGCCGTTGGGATGCCTTGTGCAGCCTGGCTGGGGAAGGGTCCTAGCTTGGCCTTGGCTGGTGGGGTTAGGACACAGTGTTTTCTGTGGTCTTTGGCGGGAGTAGAGGGGATATTGTCTGAAAGTTTTCTGACTTGATAAGCTGTCTCTTTTTTTGGTCCTTTGGCTAATGAGACCAGGTTTTTGGAGACTTTTGTGTGTGTATGTGTGGTGCAGGGGATTGAACCCAGGGGCATTCTACCTCCAAGCTACACCCCAGCCCTATTCTTATCCTTTAGTTTGAAACACGGTCTCACTAAGTTGCAGAGGGCCTCACTGAGTTGCTGAGCTGGCTGTGAACCTGTGATCCTCCTGTCTCAGCCTCCCAAGTATTGGGATTACAGGTGTGCGCCACCACGCCCGGCTAAAGGGTTTTTTCATTTGTGTCTGTTGGCATTTCTGAATTGCCAGCATCTTCATTACCCAGTTTTCCAATATCCAAGGATATACAAAGTAAAAAGAAAAGCCAGAACTGGGTGCAGTGGTGCATGCCTGTAATCCCAGTACTTGGGAGGCTGAGACAGGAGGATTCCAGGTTCACGGCCAACCTCAGCAACCTTGTGAGGCCTAGGCAACTTAGTGAGACCCTGCAAAAAAAACAATAAATAAATAAATAAATAAAAAACAACAACAGGACTGGGGTTGTAGCTTAGAAGTAGAATGCCTCTGGGTTCCATCCCCAGTACCACCAAAAAAGAAAAAAGAAAGAAAATAATAAAGAAAGAAAACCTAGGGCACTTACCTGTCCCATTCCTCATGTTCAAGCTCCCCAGCCAGCTTGCCTTCTCCTCTCCACCTTCAGAGTCATCTTATTTAGTTTTATTGATAACATCTGTAGTGTTTACTTCATATAGAAAGAAGCACATCTACGCCATCTTCCTGGAAATGGGAGTCCCTTGTCAGGCTTTGATGTCAAGGTAGTGATGGCTTCATAAAAGGAGTTGGGGATACTTCCTCTTTTTCTCTTCTCTGGAAGGCTGTCTTTCAGATGAAGAGGAGAGAGAGAGAGAGAGAGAGAGACAGACAGACAGACAGACAGACAGCGAGAGAGCTGAGGCTGGCCGCGAACAACCTCCGGTCTCTACCTCCCAAAGTACTGGGATTACAAGCATGCGCCACCATGCCCGGCGCTCAGATGAAATTTTTCATCCTTAAATATTTGTTGGAACTTGCCAGCAAGGCCATTTGGGCCTGGAGGTTTTCTTTGTTTTGGTTTTGTGGTCGTTGTTTTAATGCAAAGGTTTTAAATAATATATTCTTTATATTCTTTATATTATATTATATTCAAGGGGAAAAGGAGGATTAAGGAATGAAACAGTTCAAATAAGGCTATGTCCATATATGATTGTACCTCTACCTATCCCACTAACATGTACAGGAAGGGAGGAGAGGAGGAGTGGGGTGGGATGCGGAGGGGAATACACCAAGTGCTATGCGCTTGTATTTTTTTTATCACTTTGAACCTCACTATGATATATAATTACAAGTACTAATAAGAGTATAAAAGAGTTATATTCTATTTTCCTATGTAAATTTTGGACAGTTATGTTTTTCTAGGAATTGTATATTTTATTTAAATTTTCAAATTTGTTTACATAAATTTGTCTAAAATATATTCTCATTATTTTCAATTACAAACTATTTTCCCCAAGTTCTAAATATAAATTATTAGAAGGATAGTACAAAGCCGGGCGTGGTGGCGCATGCTTGTAATCGCAGTACTTGGGAGGCTGAGACAGGAGGATCACAGGTTCGCAGCCAGCCTCAGCTACTTAGTGAGACCCTCTGCAACTTTGTGAGACCCGGTTTCAAAATAAAGAATAAAAAATAGGGCTGGAGGTATAGCTCGGAGGTAAAATGCCCCTGGGTTCAATCCCCAGTACCGCAAAAAAAAAAAAAAAAGGATAGTACGGATAGTACAAACCAGCACCCTTTTAGTAAATTCTTCCCCCTACCTTTAAGCTAAGCAGTTGTTTTCTCTTTCTTATAAACAAAACACCCTAACAAATGTAGGCGCCATTCAGAAAATGGACAGACACTTATGTGTAGTTGCCACAAACTGACTTTCAACAAATTTCCACAAGAATCTTGCCCCTTCTTTTTCCTGAGATATACCTACAGCATATTTAAGAGGTAGGGACCAAGGCCTCCTGTTTCTTTTTTTTTTTTTGCGGTACCGGGGATTGAACCCAGGGGCGTTCTACCTCCGGGCTACACCCTCGGCCCTATTTTTTTATACTTTATTTTGAAACCGGGTCTCACGAAGTTGCGGAGGGCCTCACTAGGTAGAGAGAGAGAGAGACAGGGAGAGAAAGAGAGAGAGAGATAGAGGAGAGAGAGAGAGAGAGAGAGCTGAGGCTGGCTGCAAACCCGGATCCTCCAGTCTCCGCCTCCCAAAGTACTGGGATTACAAGCGTGCGCCACCACGCCCGGCATCCTGTTTCTTTTTAATGCACCTGTAATCTGTGTGGTTCCTGCAATGGGAACTGAAAAATTTTCCACACAATTTATAGAATGTTTCAACTGAAATAGAGTAAAAATTACCTTGCTTTGTGGGAATTACTACAAGGAAGTCCCAGAGAGAAGAGTAAACAAGAGAGAGAGAGGAAGGAAGGTAAAAATTCTTTTTGTTTGAATTGCTTCCAATTCAGAATTCCATTCTAGCTTTAAATTTTTGGGCAGCAAAAAATAGCACTAAATGCTATTTTTGTGTTTTTTATGTGTTTTTTATTTATGTGTTTTTTTCTAGATTCTTGAAAGATGAGGGTAATTTGCATTTTCTAATGCTTAATAGTTTTCTAGAAGTGTAGTGGAAAAATACATGCGTGATTTTGGCTCCCTCTGCTGGCCATTCATTTGTACATGTACTTTTCAATTTTTTTTTTTTTTTTTTTTGGTACTGGGGACTGAGTCCAGGGGCATTCTACCTTGGAGACACATGCCCAGCTCTGTTTTATTTTTTATTTTGAAACAGAGTCTCACTAAACTGATGAGACTGGCCTCGAACCTGCGATCCTCCTGTCTCAGCCTCTCAAGTATTAGGATTACAGGTGTGCGTCACCACGTCTGGCTCAAACAAAAAAAAAGTAATTTTTTTTGCAGTACTGGGGATTGAACCCAGGGGCATTCTACCTCTGAGCTCCACCCCCAGCCCTATTTTTTATACTTTATTTTGAAATTGGGTCTCACGAAGTTGAGGAGGGCCTCACTAGGTAGGTAGGTAGGGAGAGAGAGAGAGAGAGAGAGAGATCTGAGGCTGGCCGCGAACCCAGATCCTCCGGTCTCCGCCTCCCAAAGTACTGGGATTACAAGCATGCGCCACCACGCCCGGCTCCACAGCAGCTCTTTAAGCGCTTATCCTCTTTAACTCACAACCCGTTCATCTTCTCGGCTATGCTGCCACCTTGGAAATGATGGAATATATAACTTTGACATCTTGATTTTCTCTCCTGCCCCAAATCCTGGTAAGAATCTCTACCCAGCCTTCTTGCCTGCGTTCCTCTAGTTTGAGTAGAACAAATTCTCTCCTGCCACAGAACAGTCAATTGGAACAACCTGTGGGTCCCCTTTGCCTGGGTTCCTTAGGAACTGTGCTGTATCAGGCATGGCCAGGTCGTCTCTTTCTCTTCTGTATCTCTGCACTCCGGCTCTTTGTTGGCTTTTCCTGGTCCGTGCCTGCTTATGCTTATGTCAGCTAGTGTCGCTCAACTGCAAATGGCTTTGGCTAATTTAAGCCAAAAAAGGGCCTACTAAATCAAAGAGAAGAGCCCAGCCTCAGCAAGAACAGGCAGCAGGACGGTTCTGTGAGCTGGGCAGTAACACATCACAGACAGCATCCTCAGAGACTAACTGTCATGAACTCAGCTGAGCTGGGAGACAGAGCTGAGCTATCAGTGTCACACTGGCCAATTAAAGCACCAAGTCAAAAATGAAAAAGGTAAGCCTGTGGCCACTTAGGCAGAAGTCTAAAAGTGGAAGGAGCATTGGCTGCCTCTGTTCCATGGAAGTGTACCTTGGTCTAGAGTCATGAGAGTCACATGGATCAGCATGGGTGTGGGGGTCTTCTTACTATTGAGGGACCCTCAAATAAAGGGCTCCAAAAGTATTAAGAACCTCTGCCCAAGGCCTCAGATGGACCTAGGAATGAATCCCTGTTGCTGGGGACAGGAGGGCACGAGCATGGCTGGCCGGGGGCCTAAGTCCTTTCCTGCAACTCCCCTCAGATGCTGCAGGGCACTGGTTGTGTGCCACGCCTGGTGTGGGGAGGGCAGCTTTCCCCTGGGAGGCCTGCCTGGCAAGGCCTTTGTAATTGTCCATGGTCAGGCCTGAAAGATTGCACACCGGCATTTAACCAGGAGCCAGGCTCCTCACCATCATTGGGGTGAATCAGCTCTAAGTTTTTGTAATGGTGTATTGTAATTACTCAGGTATTAAGGTCACCGGAGAAACTGTTGAATGGTCCTAGGGTAGGTCAGAGACCCACTCAGATTAGCAGTTCCACCAAGACAGCATGGAGTGGGAGAAGAGGAATTCTCAAAATAAAATTGGAGCTGTTGCAAAAAAAAAAAAAAGATAGAAGGTAGGCACACTCACACACTATGTTCAAGTTTCTCCTTTCTGAAAAAAGCCAAAGCAAAACCAGTTGTCGAAAAAATTATTCTTTGTATGTCTGTTGCTTCCCCTCCTTTTATCTTCACAGTCAGGCTTCTAGAAATCATACTCGACATTCACTGTCTGTATTTCTTAGTCAATTAGCATTTATTTCTCAGCTGACTGTGATCTGATATCAGCTTTCCCCACCTTCAACTTAACAAAGTTGGCTTTCCAACTGAGATGTTAAATCTTCATTGTAAAATTGCTTGAATTAGTTTAACTTGTGTCTGTCAGCTACCAACACGATACTAGGCAGTGTAAGGATGGACCTATGCCTTTATAACAGTTGGCTAACGAGGAAACACAATCATATGATTCTTTGCTAAAATGCATGCTTCATATGATACATGCTCTGACAGTCCAGAGAAGAGCGGGTCTTGGTGGTTGGGATGGCAGAACGTGGGAACTGAGTTGGATTGTGATGTCTTGAAGGTTCAGTTTCCCTGTGCAGTTGCAATTGACACTTTGGGTAGTCAGTCAGTCCATCTTGGGAGACTGATTCCTACCCATTTATGTATAGGGAGTGTTCCTAAGGCATTGCGACAACCAAGGTCCCTCCACGTGGATTCATAATCCCCCTGGAGAGGTGGCAATCATCTGGAGAGGGTATCACAATAGAGAAGCGATGAGACTAGCCATGGAACAGAGAATAGGCATGCCAGGCTGGAACAATGAGATGGGGTAGAGCCATAAACAACTGCAAACCCTATGAGGTTGTTTATGGTTCTAAGGAAGCAGATAAGGACCTCTCTGGCTATTTGGCCTGTTAGAAACACCACTTATCTTTAGTAGTGCTGTACGGACTCAGATCCTGGAGGAAAGTAATTGGGACTCCTCAATTTACTAATCTAAGCAAACAGTAAAGAGAAAGCCTTTTAAAATCCTGTGTAAATAAAAGAAGGGCAGTTATATTGAAGAGAGATGTTCGAATTCTTTTCAAATGCATTAGTATTAATAATTTACTTTGGACCTTTCTTTACTTTAACCCCCAAAAAGTTAAGTAAATTTTGAAAATGTCTAATGAATTACTACTATTTACAAATGACCATAAGAATGTTGTTAATGTTTAGGTCCTCTAAAGTTTTTTTTATTGGAATGTAACCTATTTTAGTACTATCTATCTATCTAGTTCCTACTCTTAGAACTAATTAAAGAGATGTTAGTTCCCCCAAATTTCCTCTAACACAGAGGTCACAAACTCAAATGCCTTTAAATAATGACAATATGCTGGATATGGTGGTGCACGCTTGTAATCCTGATATTTGGGAGGCTGAGACAGGAGTATGGCAGGTTTGAGGCCAGTGCATGGTAACTTAGTTACACCGTGTTTCAAAATAGAAAATAAGAAGGCCTGGGGTGTAGTTCAGTGGTAGAGTACCCCTTGGTTCAACTCCCAGTACCATGCACACAAAAAACCCCAAAGTAATTACAATATGAGCTATGAAGTATGCAACTGATGCTAAGTTGCTTGTATTGTTTTCAAAATAAGCATCTCTGTGGTTAGATTGCCTCTGTCATCACTGAGCAGCAAAATGTCTCCACAGTCCACGAAGCATGTTCACACTACGGTTCTCCAGAGAGCCACTGCTGTAAAATGTTTAAAAAGATTATGAAAAACTTAAGAAGTTATAGTCAACTTATTACAAAATGTATTTAATTTGTGATAGCATTTATTATTTCTTTTTTTTTTTTTGCGGTACCGGGGATTGAACCCAGGGGCATTCTAACTCCGCGCTACACCCCCGGCCCTATTTTTTTATACTTTATTTTGAAACCGGGTCTCACGAAGTTGCAGAGGACCTCACTAAGTAGAGAGAGAGAGAGAGAGAGAGAGTGAGAGAGAGAGCTGAGGCTGGCCGCGAACCCGGATCCTCCGGTCTCCGCCTCCCAAAGTACTGGGATTACAAGGGTGCACCACCACGCCCGGCAATAGCATTTATTATTTCTTTGCTATAAAAACAAAGAATTAGTACTCTTAAATTTTTATTCCACCTATTTTGTCCACTTTTTATTTTTTTAATTTTTAATTTTTATTTTTTTTGCAGTACTGGGGATCGAACCCAGGGGCGTTCTACCTCCTTGCTACACCCCCGCCCTTTTTATTTATTTATTTATTTTTGAAACAGGGTCTTGCGCCAGGCATGGTGGCACACGCTTGTAATCCCAGTACTTGGGAGGCGGAGACTGGAGGATCCGGATTTGTGGCCAGCCTCAGCTACTTAGTGAGGCCCTCCGCAACTTCATGAGACCCGGTTTCAAAATAAAGTATAAAAAATAGGACCGGGGATGTAGCTCAGAGGTAAAATGCCCCTGGGTTCAATCCCCGGTACTGCAAAAAAAAAAAAAAAAAAAAAAGAAACAGGGTCTTGCTAGGTTGCTGAGAGTCTTGCTAATTTGCTGAGGCTGGCCTCGAACCTGCGATCCTCCTGTCTCAGCCTCCTAAGTACTAGTATTACAGTATCACAGGTGTGTACTACCACACCCAGCTTGGCTTGCCTTCAACTATCAGTTTTTCCACAAAGAGCTCATAAAAAGAATGAATGCAATCACTTTTGATAATACCTAACTTTTGCCTTAATAACTGAATAGCATATTGACTAGACATCGTATACTTTTATCAGAACTTTGTAGACATTGCTATGGAGAAGTCTGCGAATTTCTGTTATTTTTACTCCTACACGTGACTTACATATTTCACCTGGCTGCCTAAATAATTTTTTCTTCCTCCTTGGAGCTCGATAATTTTACTGGAACCCCCCCCCCATCATCATTCCATATTTGTTCTTCTGGAAAACAATTCAGCCTTTCATTAAACTGCAGATTCAGTTTTCCCAACATTATAGGGAAATTGTCTTCTGTTAAATCTTTGTTTTGATCATCTCACAGAGGCAAAATGAACTCCCCACCCAAATTTGGTTTGGTGTCTAGACTGATGATGCTGTACACACTACAAGAAGATTTATCACACACATAATGAGGTTTTCTGGAGACAGCAAAGCATGCTCCCAAACAGATCTAAAAGTTACTTGAGAGAGCAGGGGAGGGTGACTGACTTAGGGCTTCATGGTGGTTAAGGGGTGGGATGGGGGTGAGAGTTCCCCCAGGAAGCCAGAGCCTCCTGGAAATTCTTGCCATGCCCAAGGAGGGAGCAACTGGGCGTCTTTGACACCGCTCAGATATGAGGCAGAGGGGAGGAAGAAGTGTTGGGTCCTGAAAACTGTCAGCAGTCCACCATAAAAAATGCAGTCAGACACTATTACAATATTTGAATGTGTTTTTACTTATATTTTAGGTTATTGTTTGGATTCTTTGCCTTGGGGACACAGTGATATTTCGGTTGGCTTTTCTTTATTCTCAGTATCTACTTTGTATCTGTCTCATTCCTTTGTATTTACCATAAATAGCCCTTCCTCTCTGTCAATAATTCAGCTTGAAATTATGTCTCCTCTGTTTCTTGCAATTTCTAATTTATATCATAGTTAGGAAATGCTGTTTTTGGTTCTCAACTTCTTTCTTTTGTTTTTTGCTTTATATTTAATGTTGTTGTTTTATCAAGTTGTCTTTTACTTCTTGTTCTACTGAATTTATTTTCTTATTTAGTTCTATCTTGGACATTCACATGATTTTTTTTTTTTTAGTTGTATGCCGTATATCTATTTCTTACATTTTTCTGTAGGACAACTGCAGGATTTCCATGCCATTTCTTCCCTTTTTACTTATGTTTAACACAGGTAGCTTTGCCTGGGCTCCATCTTCCCTGGTACTGTGCCAGTATCTTCTTTCTTCTTTTGCCTATTCATGGGAGACCTATTTGCCCTTCCACTAAGAATGCCATCTTGATGGCTCAATACTGCAGTCTATCTATTTTTTTATACTTTTTATTTTGAAACCAGGTCTCACGAAGTTGCAGAGGGCCTCACTAAGGAGAGAGAGAGAGAGAGAGAGAGGGAGAGAGAGAGAGAGAGAGAGACAGGGAGAGAGAGAGAGAGAAAGAGAGAGCTGAGGCTGGCCGCGAACCTGGATCCTCCAGTCTCCGCCTCCCAAAGTACTGGGATTAGGGGGCAGCTGGGGCTGAAGGTAGCCTTGTGAGCGGGTTTAGTTGTTCCTTTCTCAGCTGCAGTTTTCTTAACCATCCTGTATCAGGATCCACTACACTTGGTAGAGGCATGTCAAGTCTATGGGAGGGTCCCCCATGTTTCAGATTAGCTGTTCTCCAGCTGTGGAGCCCCAGGGCCTCTGATTCCTCTGGAGTCAGTCCTGGGTTCTCACATCCTCATTTCGTTCTTTCATTTCCGCTTAGTACAGGGAAAGGACCGAGTTCCTGTGGGTTTCCGCAGTGCCTGCCACATGGCAGAGATCTTGCCAAAAGCCCCACTTCCCTGTGGCCTCAATGAAGCTCTCTCCACTGACTTGTTGTCCCGGAGTATCTTTTCTTTCTGTTGTCTCTATCTTCAAATTTGCTAGCTCCCTATTTGTTATTGGGAATAATTAGATGTATTTTTTCTGCCATCTTGCTCTACTTTTGCCCTCCCTTGGAGGTATCAAAAGGTTTCTGTATCAGCCCTTAGCGTGTTATATTCTCCTGAGCATTTTCATGGCATTTGAACCCCTTCTTCTCCTAGCACTGTTGCAGCAAGTGGGGATCTTAAAGGATCCAGTATAGTGAAGGCAGACTTCTGTTTCTTTTCTTGGCAGACACTTATTCAAGCATATCATGAAGTTATTTTCCTTGTTCACTGGCTGTCCATTAATTTTTCCTGTTGTCTATTTGTGGTATTTACTATTTTCTTTATTTCCTTCACTATTCACCCAGTAAAAGACAATCTGTCATCCTTCCTCACTCTGACACGTCTCTATGGGAAGCACCATCTAATTCTTTTCAAATGGTGTTCACAGCATTCACAGGTGAAAATTACTGAAGAAATCATTTGGTCTTTCACACATCCTATGTGTGAAGATCAGTCCGTTAAGTGGCACAGGCTTCTGGAAGGTAGACTGGAGGAAACTAGGTGTAAATGAAAATGGAGGGGTGATAATTTGAGATGGTTTTCAACTTTAAGCCTGAGAATAGATTTAAGAGGGGTCTGCTCATGTATCACGAAGTGTAGTTTTGCTACATTTTAATAAAGGTTTCTGATCTGTTCCCTACCCCGCCCTCTGTTTGATGAAGGGTGAATGAACATAAATACTGTTTTTTTTTTTTATGGGCAAATATGGCCTGCAAGCTTGACACTATTCTTTCTTTTCTCCCCCTTCCCCCAAGCTTTTTGCTTCCTTCCCGCACCACAGCCTTTTATGCAAACACCCAAGGGATAGTTGATGTTCAAGCATTCTTTATTCTGCATGTATCTGACACTTAACAGGTCCATTTGCATAACTGGCTCAAAATAAAAATGTGTAATTTTAAAACCCCATTCCCCTGGGAATGTGGAGAGAAAATATGGAATGAACAATTACATGTTTACCACCTAAAAGGGTGCTCTTCAGTTGCACCCCATTTGATTCTCACACCTATGAGGCAAGTGCTGTCTACTGAGCTAAAAACAGGGCTGGAAGCTGTGACTGAGCGATGGCGGCGTGGAGGGGCGGAGGGGCGTGCTCGGTGTCGGGTGAGGAGGAGGAAAACTGGGCCAGTGGCATCCGCAAGCAGGCGTGACATAGCAGCTGGATAGGAAGCTGTGTTCTGTAGTCCGCCTGGCATAGGGTACAGGGAGCAGGCAGCTCTGGGGCTCTTTGATAGATGCAGACCCCCAAAATGTTCCTTAACCAGATAATTAGCCAAACCATTGCTAGGACAACCTGGGGTGTGTAATAAAATGTCTGTGCCCACAATTTGACAATATGTATTAAAAGCTTATTTTTTGTGGTACTAGGGACTGAATTCAGGGGTATTCTAGCACTGAGCTACATCTCAAGCCCCCCCCCCCCGCGCAGCCCTTTTGAAACAGGGTCTCTAAATTGCTGTGTACCAGCCCCTGTCTTCCTATCTTAGCTTTCCAAGAACTGGGATTACAGGTGTGTGTCACTGTACCCAGCTCAAGCTTACTTGAGAGGTCAGTTCAGCTAGACTGGGTGCCTGGGGCTCAGATACTGTGCTGGTGGGTGGAAAGGTATTACACAGCTTTCAAAGAGAATCACTTACATTTGGGACTGGGATGTTGAAGGATGGATTTGGTTGTGGCTCCGTGGTACGTCCAGAGTTTACTTAGGATTGGAGAAGTCTTCTGGGAGGAAAAAGGTCCAGACCTTGGCTCTACTTTTCGATATACAAAACTAGGTTTTGTGTATCAAAAATACACATCCTGGGGAGAGGGCGAGTGCACTGCAAAGCCACAGGCAGAGAGCACAAGGGGTCCCTGAGAGGGGACCCACCTAAATGGAGGGACACCAAGCAAGACAAAGCCACATTCAGAAGGAAGGGCTATCTCCCAGGATACATCCGAGGGCTGACACCACGCCTCACTCCAACCCGTGCTTTGATGTACTTTGGAAAAACAAGTAGGTGTGTGCTAACTAAAAAGACTGCACAATAAAGACGGAAGCATCCAAGACCCAAGCTACTCTTTTTATTTTTTTATGTTTTGGACTGGAGGATTGAACCCAGGGGGCATTCTACTTCAAAGCTATACTCCTAGGTCTTTTTATTTTTTGTTTTTGAAACAGGGTCTTTCTAGAGAGTCTCACTAAGTTGGAACCTGTGATCCTCCTGTCTCAGCCTTCCAAGTACTGGGATTCCAGGCATGTGCCACCATGCCTGGCCCAAGCTACTCTTGTGTTGATATTCTGCTAAAGAAATATTACCCTCTCCTAGTTATGTACCTCCCCAGGTAAGTTTAGCTTCACTCGTTTCCCAGCCTTTGGTACATTGCTCTATTTTCTCAACAAAAATGGCCCCTGGGATCTCTGAACAGTTCCCACGCTCTTAAAGCCCCTGCCAACCACTGCTATCTTGGGGATACAGGGGGAGGGGGTCTGAAGGGGGCTACAGGCAGGTATTGAGAAATGGGTTCCTATTCTCCTATTCTCTAGGGCTCAGTTACTACTGTCAGGCCACTGGGCCTCTAGATTCTCTGGTGGCACTGCTTAGAGTATCAGGTGACACACCCCAGAAGTGCAGGGGTGGTATGAACCATAGAACAAATCTGGACCAACACGAGAGAGAAATTTCAAAGAGTCTGCAAAGTATTTCTCTCCACTCCCACCCAAGGCTGTTCTAACACAGTGACTCCGAGTGGTCTCCCTGTACAGCCCTGATACATAAACTAGGTTTTGAAGCTGTAAGCAGTTGGATAACATACCACCTTATTTTTGTTCTGACTTCCTTTTTGCCCACCCTCCTCTTTCCCCGCAATTAAAGCTCCACCCTGCAATGAGGAACTAACATGCAACTCAGGTTGCTTTCTAGAGAACCCAGCTAACACAGAATGTAAAAAGGCGCAGTTGGTGGAAGTTTGCAACAAAGGCAGGGGTATGGGAAACCTTCGAGGTACTCAGTATGGTTTAGTAGTTGTAATCGAT
Organism: Glis glis; assembly: GCA_004027185.1. Classification (NCBI taxonomy): domain Eukaryota; kingdom Metazoa; phylum Chordata; class Mammalia; order Rodentia; family Gliridae; genus Glis; species Glis glis. The sequence continues at coordinate 3,217 of PVJS01039812.1, read as the reverse complement.
TAGAGGCAGCAGATTTGGGCTCCCGATACATTATGAAGATGGGGTGACAGTTTGGAGGGTAAGAGTGAAGAGTGGTTATAGAATTCTGCCTCCAGAGCCGGGCATGGTGGTGCATGCTTCTCACCCAATACTTGGGAAGCTGAGACAGGAGGATTGCAGGTTCGAGACCAGTCTCAGAAACTTAGCGAGACCCTGTTTCCAAATAAAAAATAAAATAGGTCTGGGGTATAGCCCAGAGGTAGAAGGCTCCTGGGTTGTTCCATCCCCAGTACCACACACACACACACACAAAATTCTACCTTCAGAAGGTATAGTTCCTGTTCTACAGCAGGTGGCAACAGGCAGACAACTAAAAGGATCTTTCAAGGACATATACGCCTATACTACAGAGAATGTAGAAATACCTTAGGTAAGGCTCTAATTTGTGGGGCAAAATTACTCATGACATCACACCTTTATAGTAGTAAGTGCTAATAAGAACTAATCGGCCCATCACTGCAAATGGAGAGAAGCAGGGTAAGAAACCTCTGTGTCCACTGGTGATACTTGTTTGAGAAAGCCTCGGAGGTCTGTGCTTGGTGTTCTAAGGAGAATAGAAATTTTCTTGTAGGTGCACATCACAGTATTTACTCTTCCCCACACAGCCCAGGGGAGCGAACATTACTCTCATCCCCATTTTACAGATCAGGAATGGGAAGCGGAGTGAGGATAACAGCTTTGTCAAGGTTGCACAAATTCAGGATTTGAACCACGATGATACTCCTTTGTTCAAAATGCCAGCTCTGTTTTCCAAGGAAAGAGAGGGGGATGTAAAGTCCACAATAGACTTGAAACAGTTTTAGCTGGTATTTCAGGCAATGAATTAAGACAAAAGGAAAATGGTTCAAAGATCGAGGGAGCCAGAACTTTTTAAAAGTTGTATCAGGTAAAGTAGTCTGCGTGTGGATCAGAGATCTGTAATTTATGTAGATTCACTTACAACTTTCTCAGATATGCATAAATCGGGGTGTGTGTGGAGCATTGTGGAACACATGTATTTGTATGCATTCAACACACTATAATTGACTCAATTATCCATGTGGGGGTTATTCACTTTTAATTTGCAATCTGGCTTCTCCTTTCAGTTAGAATGTTTTTTGAGTTGCCAACTAATTTAAATAATAATTTAAGTAAAACATAATAGGGAGAAAAATTCAATCTTTTGCCAGCTCTTGAAGATTCTACTGTTGAACTGTAACTCTAATCCATTCACTGTCTTTTCATTCCCCAATGCCTTTTTAGTACTGTAGGATTTTATTGCCTTCCATAGATTGTTGGAATAGTTTCTTTTGTAGCTTTCCTCCTTACGTCTTTCCAATCCAATGGTCATTCTGCTGACAGTAATCTATAGAAACAAACAAAAAACAGCTCCCATCACAAAATTACTTGAAAACATTTAATGCATAGGGGGAAAAAGGAAGGAAGGAATGAAGGAAGGAAGGAGAGAGAAAGAAAAAAAAAAGACTGACATTGAACGGCTATGCATTCCTTTCTAGATTAAGTGCACCTGCCAAAACGTGTCATTCAAGCTTCTTCTAGCCTTAATTCCTGCTGTTCTTCAAACTCTATTCAAACCACCCGTCTACTCCTCAGCCTCTCTACCCTCTGGCGTAAAATACCCTCCTCATCCCTGCAGGTTCATTGCATGTACCAGGAGGCTCCCACCTCTAAGTCCCCTTAACGTACTCCACGTTTTTCTCTGAGACAGTTCAAGTGAAAACACTTTGTCTCTCTAGTCTCCTGTGAGATCCTTAATGGCACTTTTTGAGGTGAATCCTCTCCCCTATCTGTGCTGGACCCCAAAGAGCGGCTCAACAAAATACTTGTTCATTTCAACTGCTGGTAAACCCCGGAGGGCAAGAATTTTGGTCTCCTGTCCCGTGTGCCTAGCTCAGTGCTTGGTATATAGTATATTGGTGAAGGAGCTGAGTACATAATGCGATGCATGCCCGGCGTGGCGCCTTGCAGAGGCTCCCATCGCAGTGTGGAGGCTGAAGCTGGTGGCACTTCTGCGGGGTGACACGGGCATCGCAAGCATGCTCGGGGAGGAAGCTCCAGGCCAGCCTATCCGCGGCCAGATGCCGTGGGCTTGCTTAAACTTGCCTTAGTGAAAAAAAAAAAATTCTCGGCCGGGCGTGGTGGCACACGCTTGTAATCCCAGTACTTGGGCGGCTGAGACAGGAGGATCGCAGGTTCGCGGCCAGCCTCAGCTACTTAGTGAGGCCCTCTGCAACTGTTTCAAAAAAATAAAGAATAAAAAATAGGACTGGGGGTGTAGCTCAGAGGTAGAATGCCCCTGGGTTCAATCCCCAGTACCGCAAAAAAAAAAAAAATCTCTATATACTCTATATGTGTAGATGCACACACATCCCAACTCTATGACATCCACACACATACATGCTTAGCCAGGTCTGTACATGCATCTATAAATAAACACATACATGTAGATGAATATGTATACACACACACACACAGAGCTTTAATCCCGACACGGTTGGAGTGGCGGGAGGACGCGGCTGCGGCCAGCTCGCTCTGCACGGAGGCGGCGGCCCGGGCGGTCGTGGCTGCGCGTGCGCGGCGCGGCGTGGCCCTTCCGGCTTCCCGTCCGTCCGCCGCGCGCTGATTGGTCGCTGCGCGCAGCTGACGGCGGCGCCGGCCCCGGAGCTCGAGCATGGCGGCGTCCGCGGCGCCGATCCTGCCCGAGAGCCCCAGGTAGCTGTCGCGCCAGCCCTGGCGGCGGCGTGCACAGGGCGGCGGCTGCGGAGGGCGGAGTGCACGGGCGGCGGCGTCCCTCCCTGATCTCGGGGCGCTCGGGGTGCTGGAGTCGGGCGTCCCTCCCTGGTCCCCAGGTGCTCGGGGGCGCTGCAGTCGGGCGTCCCTCCCTGATCCCCGGGTCCTCGGAGGGCTGGAAGTGGCGGGCGTCCCTCCCTGGTCCCCGGGCGCTCGGGGGTTGCTGCAGGTGGCGGGCGTCCCTCCCTGGTCCCCGGGCGCTCGGGGCGCTGGAGTCGGGCGTCCCTGCCTGATCCCCGGGAGCTCGGGGGCGCTGGAGTCGGGCGTCCCTCCCTGGTCCCCGGGCGCTCGGGGGACTGGAAGTGGCGGGCGTCCCTCCCTGGTCCCCGGGCGCTCGGGGGCGCTGGAGTCGGGCGTCCCTCCCTGATCCCCGGGTGCTGGGGGCGCT